>LPNX010129990.1:105688-138975 GCA_001517045.1 Pseudotsuga menziesii | reverse complement strand
GGGGGGGGGGGAAGCTTCGGCAACCCTGGTTGTAACATCATTTTATTTATCATTGTAGTGGTCATACTTGTGCATTCTATATACATGCTGTGCATGTCAATAAGAATGTATTTTCTGTGCTCTTCATTGACTCTGCTGCTGATCACTATCTAGTTCAATTTTTCGTATCAGGTGTGCTCATTCTTTGTTTAACTCCTTTCTTGATTTGCAACTTGGAAAATATGTTTTCAACAAGAGCTAAATTCTAATTAGCTCTACCTCTAGATAAGCAGCTATAGAAGCAGTGGAAGTAGTTGATAGACATTGGAACTCTGGTGCAACTTTGAGAACTGCGTGTTTTTTGTACAATTAAACAAGTTCAGCTAATTTTAAGTGAGTATACTGTGGATGATTAAAAGATAATCTTATCTAATCCACACTAATTTGCCTGTTGGATGTTGGCCCAGATATCTTATATAATTTGTTAATCAATTCCTATTTTTGTGGATAGTTATAATGCCTCTAGTTTTTTGTTGAAAGCACTGTTATTATTTTTTTAGCATGATTATTTTCAAGTTTTGATGTCTTGGAATACTTCATGGACAGACTATTAATGACAACGATGTCCGTAATATTGTGCTCTCGTACTTGATGCACAATTGTTTCAAAGAAACTGCAGAAACCTTTATCTCTTGCACAGGGATGAAGCAGCCAGCTGATTATCCTGTTGATATTGATAAGAGAAAACGTGAGTGCTATGGATTTGCTTCAAAATTTCTAGTTGTTGCCATGTTATTGAAGTTTAAAGTCTTTCCTGGTTAATTTCTCATGTTCTTAGTCCTTGGAGCCAAACATAAAGAATTACTTTTGACTATTTATTGACATGTTTGGCTTTCAGTTCTAGTCAATGGATTTCTTCTGCCAGATGATTGATTCATGCTACTATTTCTTTGCATGTTTATTCAGCAATTTACAATTTCGCTTTGGAAGGAAATGCTCTGAAGGCCATAGAACTTACGAACCAGCTTGCCCCTGAACTCCTACAAGAAAATAAGGACTTGCATTTTGATCTTTTGACTGTTCATTATGTTGAGCTTGTCCGCAAGAGGAAGTAGTATGATTTTACACAACTTTTAGTTTGTTATTTATGCATTATTTTTGAAAAGATAAACTTTAGGATAGAGGTCAGGTGAACTGTAGGGAGAGTAGGACATTTTATGTAGATATCCCTTTTTGAAGGAAATTTAGTATATCTGTTTGTTCTGATAACAGCACAGAGGCTTTAGTGTTTGCTCAGAATGAGCTAACAGCATTTGGAAAGCAGAACAGATATGTGGAAAAATTAGAAGTAAGTATTTGTTTCATCTGACTTTGTCATGTATTTTTGAGTAAGATGAAGACATTTGCTGCATATCTGTAGATAGCCATATTCTGCATTATATTTTATATTCAATCATAAAAATATAAAAATTAAACTCACATCCCCCACTTATATCTGTACAGTCCTCCAAATTCTTTGGCACCTAAGCCTGGAAATCATGAAGGTTTACGGAATGGGTTTAGTTTCTGAAATGGTCATTTATGAGGAAAAGTTGAAGCCAGGAATTCCCATTTAGATATAAACTATTCTACAAGAGAATTGGAAACACAATATTGTAGACTCTAGCATAAGCTTTGTCTGATTTTTTTTGGAAGTATTCTTTAGTCCTCAGAAGTCAGCCTCCTAAAGGTTGGAAAGGTTGCCAATCGTGGATTCTATGGAAATGCCCCAATTGTGGACTCATTATGGTCCAGAAGGTGTTTCTGGTAGCATTGTTGAAACATTTTATAAGATTCACAAAGCTACATTCAGAGGTGTACTATGGTTGTGGTCAAACAATTTTTGTACTTGAAGTGAAAAATCATGTTGCTTACTTGTTAGCATGATTTTCCTAGTTTTGCAGGATTGCATGGCACTTCTAGCTTATGAGGAGCCTGAAAAGTCACCCATGTTTTATTTTGTGAGTATGGACTATCGGCAAAGTGTAGCTGATTCTCTGAATCGAGCCATCTTGGGTTAGTTCCCTGATATGTTAATCTAGCTACTCAGTTATTTTTTGACCTTTCATGTTAATATTACTGAAATGATGCCATTTTCTCATATATGGTAGCGTTTAAATTGTAAATCTTATGTGATGACTCACATTTATGATAAAACTAAAATATGCTGATTCATGTGTGCATTACACGATCTCTTTTTCATTGCTATATGGCAGCACATGCTAACCTGCCTAGCTACACATCCATGGAAAGACTTATACAGCAAACAACAGTTGTGAGACAATGGCTGCATAAAGAACTTGGGAAGGTAATTATTTATTTTGGGACTCAATTTTTGCCTCAAGTAGCTATTTTTACTATTGGCAACCTGACATTCTCTTGCCTTTCTTAGATCTTGTACTTTGTGTTGCTACTGATCAGGACTGTAGATTCATGCAAAGTTCAAACTTCCTGTGGAATGTACATTATCTAATCTTTGATACTTTTCAGTAGATTCCAATGGGTTGCTTCTCTGCCCAGTGGTTTAATTGCCAGTTTGTTTATGGATCCACCTATTTCCATCCATCTAGATGCATATCAAAGGAAACCTTCTCAGCTAGTTTATTCTAGTCTTTTGTATTTATTATCGAGTTGAAGAGTATAGATTATAGGAATTGCGAGTTGTCAGTGTTGTTAACACCCAAGACTGCCTGGTTCCAAATATCAACTCTGGATGAGTTAACACATGAAACTGGAAGAGTTAAAAGGTAACCAGGAAAGGTGCCAATGTCATCTGGCGCAATCCCTCTGCACTTTGTGTTAGTGCCTGCTAGCCATAGGGGGGAATCCCTATTTAATCTGAACAGAAAAAACTGATGTTTGCCTGCCAAAACCATCTCATATCTATGATAAAAGCTTGCTGTTCTTAGTTATCAGACCTGATTTCTAATCGTTGTAATTATTATTGAGTTGAATAATATAGATTATACTTTATAGGCATTGTGAGTTGTCTGTATTGTTAACACCCAAAACTGCCCGGTTCCAATGTCAAATCTGAAAGAGTTAACACCTGAAACTGGAAGATTTAAAAGGTAACTAGGAAAGGTGCCAATGTTACCTGGCACAATCCCTCTGCACTTTGTGTTACTAGAAGCATCTTCAGAGACTCAGCTGAGTGAGTTTGCTGCAAAGTTAGAGAGTGATTTCTCATTAGTTTCTTGCCTTTCCACCAACACAGTTGTTAGGAGTGCATGTTATTTGGACAGTGGTGCATCTCCTCATATGACAGAAGCACAAGAACTATTTAGCAGATTGACAGAGTCAGACTCATCCATGTGGATCTTGGATATGATGTCAAGTATGTAGTCAGAGGAGAGGGAACAGTCTCGTTCCAGCTTGAGTTAGGAGGTTTGTTTGATGCCCAGGATGTGCTATTTGTATCAGGACTGAAGAAGAACTTGCTCTCAATCTCAGTTATGGAGGACATGGGTTTTGCCATAATCTTTTGGAGAGGGTAAGTACTCGTACATCCAGAGGGAGCTAGCTCTGACACAACAGTGAGGATTTGAGGATTGGGGTTAGAAAGGGAAACTTATACAGGTTGCAAGCAAAGCCTGTTTAGGCTTTGGTACATGACATTGACAACTTCTGTGAACTTTGGCACAAGAGGACAGGACACTTGCATTACAGGGCGTTTGTCGATTTTGAGGGAGATTGTCATTGGTGTTCCAGATTTCAGTGTTGAGCAGCAAGGCATATTCAGAGGGTGTGCACTTGGCAAGAATGTCAAGACTGTCTTTCCAAGCAGTGAGACTAGGTCCAAGGGGATCTTGGATCTTATTCTTTCAGATGGATGTGGCTCGATGTTCGTAGTATTTGTGTAAGGAGCTTCATACTATGTGACATTCATTGATGATGTTTCCATGAAAACTTGGATCTTCTTTATTAAGACCAAGGATGAGGTCTTCGGTCGATTCCGAGAGTTCAAGGCTCTGATGGAGAACTTGATAGGTAAGAAAATCAAGGTCTTGAGGTCAGATAATGGGGGAGATTACACCTCAAATTACTTCAAGGATTTTTGCAAGGAGGCAGGGATCAAGAGGGAGAAGACGGTCTCATACAACCCACAACAGAATGGGGTTGTAGAGAGAAACAACCGTTCCATCATCAGTACTACAAAGGTTATGATTCATGATCAAGGATTGCTTATGTTTCTTTGGGTAGACGCATGCAACACATTGGTATATTTGCAGAATAGGGGTCCTTACAAGATATTGGAGGACGAGATTCTTGAGGAGGCATTCATAGGAGTGAAACCAAAGATAAGGACCTTTGAGTATCTTTGGTTGTCTAGTTTACATTCATTTGCACGAGGGGAAGAGGACGAAGCTTGAGCGTTAGGAGAGAAGGGTGTGTTGTGGGGTACAATGAGACCTTAAAGGCTTATAAGATCTTCATGCGAGCAGATTGAAAGACAATGCTGAGTCGAGATGTTAAGTTCGAGGAGAACTTGACATCTAGGAAGTCTCATGAGTTACTACCAGTGGCAGAGGTTGAGGAATAAGTGGCTTCAAAGGGAGAGAACATAGTTCGCAGACTTTTAGTTCCGGGTGTCAACCTTCAGGTGAGGAGGAGTTAGCTCCTTCTAGTTCTGTTAGGAGACCCAGATGGTTTGAGCAGACATTGAGGGATGCTCGGGAGCATGTTGAGGCTCCTAGGAGATCATTTAGGGAGAGTAGGCCTTTGAAAAAGTTTACGAACTATATGGCATTGATGAGCAACATCATTGATTTTGAGTCTTAGAGTTTTGAGGAAGCAATCAACCAATAAGTTTGGAGGGATGCCATGGTGGAGTACACCTCCATCATGAAGAATGATGTTTGGGATATTGTGCCTAGACTGAAGGGGAAGATTGTGGTGACTTCTAGATGGCTCTTCAAGATCAAGCATGTTGTAGATGGCAACATTGAGAAGTTCAAGGCGAGGTTTGTGGTGAGAGGGTTCTCTTAAAGAGAGGGAGTAGACCACGAGGAGACATTCGCTCTAGTCGCCACATGTGCTTCCATTATGGTTGTGTGATATCTATTGCGTCAGTCATGAGGTGGAGGATTCACCAGATGGATGTGAAGACAACCTTCCTCAATAGGATCATTGAGGAGGAAGCATATATAGAGCCATCTTAGGGCTTCAAGATACATGTGAGAGTCTCATGTGTGTGTTAACCCCATGTTTACATGGGTGTTCACAAACACTATGCTGAAAGCATAGAGCACAGAGCAGAGGATAAAGGTTTTGGAACTCTTGAAACTAAGGACGGAATAACAAAGGGAAATGCAGAGAAAATAGATAAATCAAATGGATCAGGAACTGAACAAATAGTAACAAGCGCAATCAGTGACATCCAAGTAGACAAAGAGAAAGTTTTGGATTCTACAGCATCAGAAACGAAGGATGTCTTGGGAAATGATTCTGTATATGTAAAAGAGACTGAAAATTTTGAAATTTCTGAGACAAAGGATGTATTAACAAATAGCAGTCTGGAGCCAGTAAATGGATCTTGGACATTAGCAACCAAACAAAAAGTTGATAGTGAAAGTTCTAGAGAAGAGGAAAGAGCAGTTTCAGACTCAAATGGTGCAACACCTGAGTTCAATTTGTCTGGTGAAACTATTAGTGTACTTGTGAATGTGAGCCTTGAGCTAGCAGCTAAAACAAAACAAGTGGAGGAAAAACCACAGACCAAAACAGAAGCACCTACAAGTGCAGGTATTATATTTGCGTCTCTTGTCAAACAAGTAAGTGACATGGTTTCCATAGGGCAGGAGGTTACTGTCAGGATATTATAAGCAAATATAGAAACAGGACGTATTTCTTTGACAATGAAAGCAAATGATGATTGGAACCAGCCAAGAGGAGAAAAAGCTCATCCTAGTTCTGGAATAGGCAGTGGTAAGGTTGTTCGAACTGGAAAGGTTACTGGAAGATTCATCCAAAAGAAGACAGACGATACACAGAAGAGATCCAAGTCCAAAAAAGGACAAACTGTAGAAGGCAAAGTTAAGAATATAATCAAATACTGAAGCTTTGGTCACTTGTGTCAGGGACTGCCCTGAAAGCCATGGTGTCGTTTTGGGTCTACTCGAGGGCTTCGTGGGTCTCAGCGGATCAATTTTTACTCAAAGGATATCATGCTTTTTATGGGCACGATTCCAGATCCTTGATCCTTCTTTACTTTCCATTATCTCTCTGATTTTCATGTTTATTATACGCCTTGTAAGAGATCAGGCTTGGTGTTATCAGTGCTGATTAAATCAGGTTGATTATCAATACCAGTCCAAATTTGGAGGAGCCACTCCACGATTTCGATGGCAGTCGATAAACTGATGCTGTGACTTAGGCCATGTATATTCTTGGCCGCCATCGGTTTAGCTATGAGCTGAGAGACACTGTAATAGTTTACTCGTCATAGATGGAGCTGCCGCCTAACACGCGGGGATTTATTCACCTAGAAAAACGACAACTCTTCATTGGAGGTCAGGTTTGTATTGGGCAGCTGGCAGTGGACGGAAGATAGCACAAGTCGTAGAGTGTCGTGGAACAGCCTGTGAGCTAAGTCATGGAGCAATCTACGGGTTTTAGACCGCCATTCTCTTCCAAAGAAAATTGCCACGATCTGGTAGAGGCAATTCACTGATATTTCGGCTGCTGAGTGGAGATTTGAAGCAGTCCACGTGCTCTGTTGAGACCACGCCAACATAAATTAGTGACCATCTCGGAGGCGTCTTGCTGAAAGTCTAAACGTGGCTAATGAAATGCCGGTAGTGTTTCCTAGGCCGTGTTGAGTTTGGAGCGGTTGGATTGATCGTCGATTGGCTAGTGTTTCCATTGGTAGTTTTCGTTGACATCTTTGCCTGCTATCAGTTTACATTTGGCACCCGAGTCAGAGAGTTTGGAGCGTCTAGTTTACCAAACCAATGACCACATCTTCACTAAACCGTTGATGACATCCCAGTTTCGATTCTTCATAAGTGAGATGGATATTTTTAAAGCCACACTTTAATAAAGGTTTTTGGTTACTTAAATAAGAAAAATTGATAGTTACACTTTAACTATCTCATAGTTTCCTTGAACATTAGTTGAGAAAAGTGGACCTTATTCCACTTTTTCCTATTTTTCTTTTTTATTTTATTTTATTCTACTTTTTTGAAAAGAAAGGTGAAATAAGAGCCTTTTATGGCCTATAAAAGAGCAGGGCTCTTTCATTGTAAAAGGTGTGGAATTTTTGGGTTGGGAGGATTTTTCCCCATAGTTAATAAAGAAAAAATCATGTTGAGTTTTTTGACATGTTGGGCTTCTCTATCGTAGTTCTGTGTTTTCATGAGTTATAGACCAAGCTAGCATAGAGGGCTAACAATCTAGCACATTGGGCAAGCATTCGCAGCTGCCAAGTTGCTTGTCGTCGTTATGTTCTTGGAGGTTTGGGAGTAATCGAAAGCAGTCAGTTATACTTCCATTCTCCTTGCCTCTGATTATGGAACGGACCAGCTTAGTCTTCCTTCTGCGAAACACAAAGCCTTTTTGAGTCCCCTTCTGACTCCATTTACCCTTCTGGTACTGGCACTGGCCTTCCCTTGAGAATTGATCCTCCCTTCCCTTCTTGCCCATCAATCTGACTCATTTTCCTTTTTTGCTACCCGTGTTTCTCTAAGGCAGCCTCTTCAGATCACCTTGCCCTCAGCCGCACTTGCCTTAGCGATCCTAACTTAGGGAAACCCCCCTAGAGCTGGAGAAGAGCCAGCCTGAAGCGAGGAGAGAGGTGTGGTCACATTGGCCTCTCTCTTGAGAGTTGTCACCGAGGTTGATGCCCCTGCATTTTGGGCTTCGACACACGCGTGCCAGTTTCGGGCGACAACAGTGTGTAGGCGTAAGAAAACTTTGTATAGACTCAAGCATACACCCAGGGTGTGGTATGCCAGGATTGATGGTTACCCGCAGAGCATGGGATTCACCAAGAGTGAGGTAGATCCCAACTTGTACTTCATACTTGTTGGATCTAAGCCACTCATCTTCGTGCTGTACGTGGAAAATGTTTCTCATAGCTACAAAGGTGCTTATAGTAGGATGCAAAGTAGATTTGGCCACAGAGTTTGAGATGATGAACATCAACTTGATGCATTATTTCTTGGGGTTGGGGGTATGGCAGGGATCAGATGAGATCTTCCTTGGTTAGGGGACGTGCACAATAGGGATCCTGAAGCGATTCAGGATATAGGACTATAGATTGATGGCTACACCTATGGCTTCCAACCCAAGGAAGATTGATTCTTCAAAATCAGAGTTCGTTGATCCCAAAGTATATAGACTGTTGATAGGATCCTTGATGTATTTGGTCAACACTAGTCCAGATATAGATTTTGCTATGAACACCTTGAGTCAACTCATGGTGGAGCCAAGGAAGGTGCATTGGGGAGCAGCGAAGCATGTGTTTAGATATTCGAGGGGCACAATGGAGTATGGGTCGAGGACCGAGGTATCTTGCAGGTGATGGAGTAAGACTGCAGTGTTATTTAGACTAAGGTTGGGTAGAGAGTGCATCAGTTCAGAAGACCACATTAGGGTGTTGCTTCATCTTCGGTTCAGTAGCGATTTCTTGGTTTAACAGGAAGCAAACTTTTGTAGCACTTAGTTTAGCAGAAGCAAAGTACATGGTAGAGTGAGTATGGCTAGTTGTGTACCCATTTGGCTTCGCAAACTGCGTATAGGGTTATTTGATCAGGAGTTGGAGCTTATGGTGATTCACCATGATAATCAAAGTTGTATCAAATTCTCCAAGAATTGAATATTCCATGATAGGTCCAAGCATGTTGAGATTAGATATGATTTCATTTGAAACAAGGTCCAAAAGGGAGTGATCAAGCTCAAGTATATTTCCACAGATGAATAGGTTGTAGATATTCTCACCAAGCCCTTAGTGAAAGGGAAGTTTGTCTTCTTCAAATATAAGCTAGGAGTGGTGGAGAATACCTTCCTCGCTAAGAGGGAGTGTTGATGTTTGTAGCTCAGACTGATATTTCCATGAGTGTGTCTTACTTTTGGAAATCGTCATTAATAGTTCTTAGGAACTTTGAGAACTCATTTTTTTAAAGTCAATTATTAAAGCGAACGTCTTTTTAAATTAATTGAGGATTAATTTAATACAATGCCTAAGTTTTTGGCACTATTGACTAAATTAATTTAATCTTAGCCCTTGATCTCAAGTGAGTGAGATCTAATCTCAACCAGATAAAAGGAAACCAAGGTGAGAGGGAGAAAATACAAGAGAGAAACACAAGAGAAAGTGGAGGACTTCCCCTTGTCAGATTTGGCAGAAAGAGAGAGAGAGATATTGCAATAGTAAAATTTTTTCTATGGGTTGTACGAGTTAGGTGGAGGTTCTAGTCAGTGTAGGGTAGTCAACAAATCGCATAAGCAGGGCCGTACAATTATCAAGGTGAGGGTCGTAGAGTCTGTATGACAATTGTACCAGTCGTGGGAGCACCATGCAGCAGGTCGGTATTGTATAGACAGAGCCGGGAGATCACAGTGTATTAGGTTGTGACTATACATGCAGATTTGTAGGAGCAAATGTGTCTATATAGTTTGCACAGACCATGCAACAACGCTGGGCAGGCTGTACGACATAGTAGTAGGTTGTGGGGGTTTCCTTGATGGTTTTGCAGTTGGAGGTTTTTTCTATAGAGGGCATTTAACCAGGTTTGCTGTAGTGTATATTCTTGGGCCATTTTCCCAGTAAGGGAGCCCTTGTTAGCTTGAAAATGATTGAATGGAAGTTGATTTGAAGGGCATAAATTATGTTTGTTTTTATTGAGTAGATATGTTTTCTTTGGTATTGCTTTTGCTATTTAAATTTTTGTTAATAGATCGCAACAAGTATAAATAAATCAAAGAGCTGAAGTTTAATTGTTAACAAGGAAAAATCAGTGGGAATTGTTTATCTAGTGTTGGGGTTAGAAAAATTAACAGGAGGGAGAGTGAATCCCCTAATAGTCTCTTGTGAAAATTGAATCCAAGCACCTGGAGATTTTAAGGAGAAGATTAGCAATTTGAGAAATGGAGGAAAAATTGAAAACGAAACATGAACTAACTACTAAACCCTAGATCTGTTAATGTTTGAGCAAAATCGGAGATGCTTGAACTTTAATTTTTTTTTTATCAATGTCAACATATGAATTTCATAAATCAGCCACACACACACACACACATATCAGCCACATATAAATCTCATAAATATATATATCAACCACATAATCATTCAACCATAAGAGATAAGGTATACCTTGGGAAAACTCTCCAAACACAGAGGGTGAAAAACCCAACAATTCTTTGAGTATGATAGATAAATTGTAGAGAATGATTTACAACACATAAGCAGATTGCCCGATAAGAGACGACATTGTAGCAGTAGAGAAGAAAGATCCAATACAACTCTGTATTCAACTGTAATGAACTTGCCAAGTTCCTAGCACTTTAATAACAAGTCAAAACACGTAGCATGCTCAATGGCAGTGAATGGAAGTCTCCAGAATAGTCTCGTGATCGTTACATAGCACATAGATAGAGAGGAGCTTAATTGAACTTATTCCATGCAAACATTAGCGCCCTCCTTTCTTCAATTAGTTTCAACTTTTAACTGAATATTGACTAACTTGAATTGAGTCTTTTAATCTTTAACTGAATGTATGCCCATAAAGTTAGGAGGTTAATTGAATGTCTTTGGTGCTTCACAATTAGTGTCATTCATGCTTAATTTATATTATTATCTTTTGCATGGATCTTCTTAGTTAATTGAATGCTGATCAGTGCTTTATTAATTCAATTACATTATTTACTATTGTTATCTTTGCATGGATCCATGAGAGATTCTTTATTTAATTGATACATTATTTATTTTCAATTGATGCTTTAGTGATGTTTTTACAATTTGAGTTTACTTGGAGGCATATATAGGCAATTCAAATTCATTCTCTTTTTTTATGCTTTATCTCATTATCATTAATTACTTATTGCATGGTCCATATGTGTATTTATTTGTCCATCTTGTCATATCATACTCAAAAGAATTATTCCATACCAATGATTATATATTACCCTGGGTCATATAGTCATATGCTAATGTAATTCACTCTAGTGGTAGCTAATCGCTAAAGGAGACAACACTTAGTGACGATGACTAGCAATATATCACATAGTATAACCACATGACTTGATGCAACTCAAGTCTTTAGTCTTGATACAACACAAGACCATCTCCAGTTAAGGAGATCCACCTCATAGGGTACCGTCTACAAGAATCATTGACTTGATCCAACACAAGACCATCTCCAGTTAAGGAGATCCACCTCATAGGGTACCGTCTACGAGAATCATTGACTTGATACAACACAAGACCATCTCCAGTCAAGGAGATCCACCTCATAGGATACCGTTTATGAGAATCATTGACTTGATACAATACAAGCCTACAGTCTTGATATGACACAAGATGAGTCTTGATACAACACAAGATTCCAATCTTCATACAACACAAGATCACAGTACATGCATCCATCCTCAATACATGAGGACATAGATAGGACTTGATACGACACGATGTTCTAACTTGATACTACACAAGTCTCTAACTTGATACAACACAAGTTCCTTAACTTGATACAACATAAGTTTCTGACTTGATACAATACAAGTCTCGGAGAATGACTCTTGATGCTGTACATTTAACAAGATCAAGTGCCATGAGGGGAACATTTGTTGGGCCATGGAGTCAATTAGCAAAATAGAAAGGTAGATGGGAAATCTCTAAGGGAGAGTGGAGGACAAAGCAATCCCTCTCCTTTGTTATTAAAGGAAACAAGTAGATCTCCTACTCCAAGATATGAAGGGTTCCTGTAAAAGTCAAGAGGTAAAGCAATCTATCCTAAACAAGAAACCACATAAAAAAATAGTTAAGAACTTAGGGAATGAAGTTGAAATATATAACAAGATGTTGCAATAATCTAGTGAAATAAATCAACTCCTATTCATAAAAGACAAGGTTGCAACAATTATATTTTACTTTACTGAGAACAAAGTAAAATTAAAACAAGTTTACCTCAAACCCTTGTGAAGATTCTCCTTCCAAGCAAGAATTAAAGCAACATGCACACCAACAAGAAGACCCTAAGGATGCTAGATCAAATGATTAAGAAGAGTTATATTATTTCATTCCAATATTTTTTGACCATTAAAAGTGAGCTCAAGCCTCCCTTTAATATCCTAAGAGGGCGAATTGCTCAAGAAGAGGTCAAGAAGTGGTTACAAAATTGGTTACACTTGAGTGATGATCTCTAGGATAAGAAATGCTAGATCAATAGTCTAGATCATTTTTTTTACAACAAGAAATAATGTCGAAAGCCAAGTTATTGAGCCAAGTGGGACGAATTCCTTCCCTCGACTTGTAAATAGTGGTAAATAATGCTAATACCATGGGTCTTCTCCAAAACTAGTAGCAAAAACCAAGGGAGAAGATGAAACCATGTGCCAAATACCATGGGTGGTTTCTCCAATCCAAGCGTTGGTCGACTATGCCATAAATGAGCAAGCCATTGGGCTCAACGATCCATATGTCGAAGTGCAAATGAGTGGCCAAGATCTAACCTTGAGGTGAGATGAATGTTAATAGATCCCAATGTGCCTCCACATGTGTGCCAATGTTCCATGTTATTTCAAAATGTCTCAACATGTGTGCCACCATGCCACCTAGGCAAATCGACCTTACGAAAAAATGTAGTAATTTCCCAAATAAAAGATAAAGTGCTATCGCAACTGAGAAATATAACCAACGAGTGCACCTTTTACATCTTAATGACAAATTAGACACAACTTAGGCTTTTTACAATTAAAATTTAAAACCTTACTAATGCCAAGTATTAATCTACCATATGCCTAAAATAAGCACGAAGAAACCCCCTGTGCCTAGAAGACCCTCCAGCTGGACAATGCTTTGGCAACTGAAGGTTGATCTGGAAAAATGAGTCAAATATAGGTGCCCAGAAAATCAAAGTGGTTGTAGAGAGTAGTTGAATTGTTCCCATGCATGATCATGAACTTTTCAGGTTGCTCGTTGACATTGAAAAGATGACATGCAAGCATGGGGAGTTGAAAGTAGGGCCAAATGGGTATCCAAATCCGTCAGTAGATCTGGAAAACATTGAATATATCAACCCCATGCACGTCCATGAAAATCACTACTGTAGTTAGTGGGGAAAGACTCACCACCTTTTTGGAAGAGACTTATTTGATGTAGTAGTTATCAATCTGATGAAATATATCTGATAAGTGGCCAAATGGGTATCTAGATGTGTGATCAGAGTCATTGCATCCCATGTACAACAAAAGATATGAATATGCCCCTCATGGCCACTATAGAACATTGATACACTGGCATTGAAAACCCTTTAACTGTGAAGCAGACCTGATGAAACCTCTGTAGCAATGTAAAGAAGATGTACTATGATCATAGGTGTCCTTGACGGGTCAACAACAATGGGTGTTCCATAGACAAGTATACATAGATGCATCATCATATAGCTAGTCATGATAAACATGATAATATACCAACACGACAAATGTCTTCAAACAGGTTTCTAAGAAAAGTAACGTGTCTAAGTGCTGGCAAAGATTATTTTCTTCTTCGGGGTGGACTATAGATGAGATAGGCCAAGTTTGGACAATGAAGTTTTGGTCAAAGGTGATTGATTGATTCAAGATGCAGGATAAGGGAAAGCTTTGTGATCTTCACCAATAGGGCAAACAATAAGGAAGTGTCTCACAAATGGGTTATGTGTAATGAGGTACAACTTCCCTAACCTTGACGATCTAATCTCTCCTTTTTACTGACTTTGCTAGCTCCTTCTTGCACTTGTCTTTTTGTTTTCTTGGACTCTTTTATTCTTGTACTTCTTTCTATTTGGAGACCTTGGCCTTTATTTTATTTTGAAGGCCTATTTGCAAGTTAGACTTGCTTCTTTCTTCTTGCTTGAATTTTGCTTTGACTTGGTCTTCTTTTTCTTTGATTTACAGATACAAGGAGTCTTGGACTGGGAGCTTCTTCAAATGCCCTTTTTGAGGCATTGGAGGCGAAAAGCAACTCTCCCTCCTTGATGATAGTCAATCACAGGAATTCAGAAGCGAACCTCCTATATCCTCACAAATATTGTTGCAACACACGCATGCTCAAGACAAAGGATAACTGGGAGGCCTTCATGGTGAAGGGGTCACAGAAGGGAGGTCAAGAGACAATTTATCAAATCTTTAACCAAAGGATGCAGACCAAAGCATGAAGTGGAATGGACGATGGGTGAATGGCCAAAAGGTGGACCTAAAGAAGGCAGTAAATGCCCTTGCAAATCTAAGAATCATCTACATTCAAGGTACACAAGTAAATCAAGAATCAACTACCCTCGTCAACTTGTAAGAGCGATACTACTAACTATACTCATCAAATAACCAATACATCAAATGTGGTAGCATCAACATATAATACATCATCATATATTATGATGGCATGGCATAGTAGTAGAAATATGGCATATATTACATGATCATTACATCATCTTAAGAAAATGAAACCCAAGATCAGCAAAGATGGGCTTCAGTACTCTAGAATGCAAAGTGCTTTGAAGCAAAAATAAGTCTGAAAAAGTATGCCTGTAGAATGTGGCATAACAGGGCCTGCTAAATAAAAATGTGCAATGAATATAAATGTTCATTACTTAGGCTAGGTTTAGCAGTCTCTAGTAGTGTTTTATGATAAAGGTGGGGTCACCCTTAGGTAGGTATCGAAACTACAAGTTGGATTCTATACTGTGCCACTTGCTGGGATGGACATAGTCTTAGGTGCAGAATGGTTAATGCTACTAGGTACCTTCACGACTAATCTGTAGAAACAATTCATGAAGATCATGTGTCAAGGGAAAGTGAACAAATTGTAGAAGATGAGCTCCAAAGGAATATATGGCCATTCCTTGGGAAGGAAGACTCCCCGTAGAGCAATACTGATATCTCCAATGAAAGAGACAATTTGGATGGCTCCCACATGTTTAGGCACATATTCAAAGGAAAGCTTGAGAAAGGACAGGACAATTATTAGGCAACACTCTGATGGCCTTTGATACAGTGGAAGAATTGACCAGCTGAAGACATTTGGAAAGGAAGCATTGTCATCCGTCTGCAACCTCTCTAATTTTTGTATTGAAAAGAAACCATGTTGAAGGGGAGAACTTGGATTGAACTAAACGTTCATTACTTAGGATAGATTAGGTAGGTCTTAGTGATAAAGTTGGGTCGGTTATAGATTGGTCCAACTGACTTTGCCCTTTGATGTGCATATATAAATATGTCTGTGCTTCTGAAATATTTGTTTATGTGTTTGCATCTAGGTTTATTGCTTAAAAATCTACCATTTCTCTCTAGTGGTCAATTTTTGATGTTACAAGCATATAAAGAAATATTTGTAACATCTCTGAACTGGTAACATTGTCCAGTTTAGATGTTACCATTTAATCTCTAGTTGTCAATTAATTCCCAGGGATAATGTTTTTTGACTTTTAAATTTAATTTAATCTTTCTAATATTTCTAAGATAGAACCTTTAGAACGTTAGTTAGCTCTTTTCACAGTTAAAAACCAAATTATAACTTGCCTTTATTTCCCTGTGTTTTGTGTTATCTGTTTATGTGTGATTGTACCGTTTAATTCTATTAGCATAGACTTGTTAAAGAAAACAGAATCACTGTTAATGTATAACAGGTTGCTGTAGCTAAGGCTTTGCAGTTTTTATTTTGCATATTAAGATTGGTGTTGGTGAATTGTTTTGGCCATAGGCCTTTGATTATGGATCAAAGTTCATAGCCAAGACGGCCTAAATTGGATGCCTGTTTTATTGCATAGGAATGCTCAAATTACCCGAGTTACTCCTTGATCTTTATGTGTTGTAAAATGTTATTTCTTTTGCCATGTATTTTCTCATATTCGGCAATGTTTTGGTTCTACTTCATTCATTTATCTCATTGAGTATAGTGAGCTTAGCATGTACGCCAATTTTACTGATGTATTTTACAATGTATATGTATTTTTTCCTTTACAGGATGAGGCTCCTCTCTTTTCATTGCCCGCATTTCTGAGGAATTAGACGCATGAAGGGTACATAACAGAATATATGTTCATTATTCACTGTCTACTTATCTAATCAACTTCCTGGCCTCTGTATGTATTACGAATGGTCATTGTTAAAGTCTATTGAAACTCTTGTATTAGGTTGGAAGTGTAAAGGCTTGCCCGTTGTCAAGCGATTCTATTTTTAAAGAATCAATTTATTCATTTTTCTGTTCCACATCATTTTTTTAGCTTCCCGTTAAAAAGGTTAAAAATAGGTAGCCGAGTGGCCTTTGTACATGAATATAATTAATTTTGTTAGTTTCTCTTTGGATTGACTATGAAGAATGCATTACGTTGTTTGACATCTTTCAGCGGGGAATGCATACGTTCTGCACTTCTGTAACAAGGTTGCCAATTCCTTACATGAATGCCATCTGTTTTTCTGATTATGATATGCAGAAATTACTTTCGTAACAGTTAAAAGGATCTTATAAATGATTGTGCTTGGCCTCTACAAAGAGACATGGCCTGGTTTCTTGGTTTGGAATTACTTTAATGTTTCGCTTGCCATATTTTGTTGCTGACATTTCCTTGAGGCTGGCCTTGTATGTAAATTCAAGAAGTTTGGACCTGAGTAATAAACCCAAGCTTGCATCTGCATAATATATCCACTCGGCCTCCACAAAGAAACATGGCCTGATTTCTTGGTTTGGAATTAGTTTAATGTTTCGCTTGCCAATTTTCTTGCAGACATTTCCTTGAGGTTGACCTTGTATATAAATTCCAGAAGTTGGGACCTGGGTAATAAACCCAAGCTTGCACCTGCATAATATATCCACTCAGCGAGGGTACAAGTGTTGAGATAAGCACCAAAGCATTTGTAGAGGATTGCTGCTTTAGTAGTCAACTTCTAACTCTTTTATGCTGAAAGTTAAGGAATGGGTCAAAGTAACCCTCGTCGTATGCCTTAGGAAAATATACAGGCTCACGTACGCGGATTGAGTAGAAACAACTGGTTCCATTAATATCTTTCGTTTTTTCTCTTCTTATGGCCATTCCTAGATGATATTGGGTAGCAGCTAATGATATGAACATGTAAAGATTGTCAAGGTTGATCCATCGACACTTGTAAACACAAAGCAAACCTTACCATAATTGGTTTCCGAGGCATCAATCATTGGATGCGAGGTATTTGTAATATTTAGAAGTGGTTTCGAAAATCAATCAGCAAAAGTATTATAATAGTCACAACACCCATCAAAATGGATGCAATTGGTATAGGGTACAACACAGCAGTTTAACAGCAAATCAACATACTCATATAATGCGTCGTAGTCAATGTAGTAGTTCAGGATAATTTGTTGCCGAGTTCACTGGAGAACCCTTTTTAACATATTTTTTCGTTCCCTAAAATTCCATAGCAATTTGATGGCGCTCAAAGCTTAATGATTTTTTTTGGGATAAATACCATTTGCATTACGTTCAATAAACTTAGAAAGCAATACTTGTACTATGCTATCCTATTTACCTTAACAAAGATGATATATATTCTATAATTGTGTTTAAACTAGCTGATATGGATGTGTAGCAGAATATCAACCTGTAATCCATGATAAAGAAGATTTTATTCTATTTCATAAAAACAAAGAGCACACAATTTGTTTCCAACCACTTTGTTCTCCAATTATCAAATGTGCAATTTCACAAATTTCCAATCCGAGCAGACGGCCCTCCCCTTTATATAGTTTCTCTTTTGTTTCAGCTCAATAGCCATCCGTTTGTAATAAGCCACATAGGATCAACTAAAGACCTGCTACTGAAACTTTTTCAACGATTGATGGTTGCATGGCACAAGATATAGAGCTTGCTCAATTTGCTTCTTTTAATGGGCACTGCTAGAATTTGAATTAATTACTATTTCCTAATTGTTAATTAGTTGGATGGCTCCATTGCCCTACTATAATGGTAAATGCAGTCATTTCAAAACTAATAAACAAACTAGTCTTTGGGCAATTAACGTTATGTACTTTAGTGCAAAACATAATATGTGAAGAAAATATTTGTAATATTCGTTACATGTGTACTAAATTGCAAAACAAAACATAATATGTGAAGAAAATATTTGTAATAGTTACATAAATTTTTATATCTTGATATTATGCAATTGACAAACAGGAATATTCATCACATGTAATTAGAATAACAAAAGTTAATTAACAAAAGTTGAAGAAAGTGACAAATAGGAATATTCGTCACATGTAATTAGAATAACAAAAGTTGAAGAAAGTATATGAGATATCTTTAATAATTTCTCTCATATATATATATATATATTACTAAGAATTACTAAGAATTTCAATCTCATTATTAAGTTTTAACTTGAGTCATTGTTTTTACTTGAACATCCAATCACCAGTGGATCATTGTTTTTACTTGAACATCCAATCACCAGTGGATTAAAGTAGATTAGTGCAAAATTTCAATCTCATTTTTAACTCTTAAAGTGGGCCACTGGTTGGGTATATATGTTAGTGAAAATTTCAATCTCATTTTTAATTTGCTCCCTCTCTATATAGTGATTTTAAGTACTAAATGTTACTGAAAATTTCACTTTTATCTCTTATGGTGGCAAGGTTAACTTTTATGGCGACAAGGTGCAAGGTATAGGAGATTTAGGTGGCGACAAGGTGTAAGGTATAGGGGATTTAGGTGTAAAGTGTTTTAATATGTTTGCTTTGTAGGTTTTGTAAAGGTTTAGTGTTTTTGTTCAATAGTATTAATTGTATTGGGTTTATTCTATGAGTTATATAGCCTCAATAAATAAACGAGTTTTAAAATAATTAAACATACTTTTACTTAACTCCCTCTATATATATAATTTAAGTACCAAGTATTTTTGGAAATTTTGATCTGATTTTTAACTCTTATTGTGACAAGGTGTAAGGTATAGGGGATTTATGTGTAATGTGCTTTTATGTGTTTGCTTTGTAGGTTTTATAAAGATTAGTTTTTTGTCCAATAGTCTTTTTATATTCAATTGTATTATGGGGTATATAGCCTGAAAAAAATAATAAATTTTTAAACAATGAAGTGAGCAACCAAAAAATATATAATATTTTAAGAATATAATTGTAGTAGGTGTTACAAAAGAATTAATATTTTGATTTATGCAATTGAAAAACTAAAGAAATATTCACAAATCTATTTGAAAAGTAAAGCAATATCCACAAATTTATTTAATATATATTATTAGATAGTTATAATTCTTACCGCATACTACATAGTCACATGTAATTAGAACAATTGATGAAAGTGTTAGAACTTTTTCTTATAAATATATATGTATTTCACTTCTTATACACACATGGGGTGGAGTGTTATTCTTCCCATTGCAAATCTTGTTGGTATGGAACAAAAATATACAAGTATTCATGTTTCTTGTGCTGCATCCAAAATTTTAGGCTTTTCCTTGATAGGAGGATGATAGTATTTGAAAAATTGCTTATGATGATGTTTTATTTTAAATTGTCTTGCAACCAACTAAAGGCCCTCTTTAGAAAGGGTGTTTGTAGTTTTGTTTCGTTCCTTGTAGACATGTATACAAGAGAATTAAAATTTGATTTAACTTCCAAAATCTCTTCTAATGGTGGAACTAACCGAGTGTGTACATCTTTAAGCTCCCTTGATATAATTGGCAACCAACATTGAGTCACCAAAAACATGAAGATTTTGAACCCTTTTATCCACAACAAAAACATAAGTGATTTAAGGGATGGTAGCTTAGCATAATTATTAGATCCTTCCCCAAAACTCAATGATATGTTGAAGAAATGTGATTATATCAGGTTTGAAGTGTCAGGATATTTAGACACTTAGGAGTTAGTTAAGATCAACTTGTGTAATATATCCGTTAGATAAAGTGTGTTTCTTTAGTATGCATTTGTAAATATTCTAATCCGACGGTCACGATATGGTTTAGACATAAAGTGATCCGATCGTTCAACTTTTTTTAGATCATACCTACAATTGATCCGTGGCTTAACACTCGATTGGTCCATGATCTTTATTTAAAGAACATGGAGGGTCCTTGGATAGTTGATCGATTATGAAAAGTTCATATGTAACTTTTTTTTTTTACATAATAAATTGCTCCAAGTAGTTATATGGCTGGGGCCGTGGACTGTTTCCCTCTCGAGGGTTTTAACCACGTGACAAACATCGGTGTGTTGATCTGTGATCTATTTGTGTGAAGCGGTAGCTCAAGGTGTTCGGCCTTTTGAGAGTACCCTGTGTAACCGAACATGGTATCAGAGCGTTTATGAAGCGCTGCTTTCGGTTTTGATCAAGATCTGGAACTGGTGTTAAACTTTGAAAGAGTTTTTGGTTATGAATTTTCTGTGCATTTGTGGCCTATGGGAGCTGTTCCATTGCATCCGGAGTGCCGTTTCCATTTGAAAATAGTTTTTGTTTCACCGAAAACTGTTTCCGTTTGTTCCAGAAACACCTATTTCGGCAAATCTGAAGGTATAATGTTACAGTGACGGATTTGTTTTAAAAAAAATCTCTCATATTTTATCAGTTTTATTATTAGATCTTTACTGTTTTAGTCTCGGACTTTTGCCTTTCTTGACTGCGTATGCTCTTTGCTGTGCACCTTGTGCGATCGCGGCGAATCAGAAACAAAAAAAGAGTTTTTTTCTTGTTTTTGTGGCTACATATGCTCTTTGCTGTGCACCTTGTGCGATCACGACAAATTAGAAACATCGAGAAAACTTGAAAACGTAGACTTTCCGGGTAAGCTAATCAAGATCTAATTCCATTGTGTGAAATTTGTTTTGTTTTGTTTTTGTTTTTCATTATTTTTTGTGATTTGCAAGAAAAAAAAAAGCGAGCACGGAGAACGAGAGAGAAGAGAAAAAAAAAGACCCTTTACCCTTTCCATTCTTTTACGTACCTTTTAAACTTAGCTCACTTGGTCCAAAGTTGTTTTATTCCTTAATAGGTCTTAAGTTCAAGTCTTATTAAGCTATTTTTTAGTGCATGCAATTTCTATTTCCAAGTTATTTTATTTTAAAAGTGCATCTCACTGAAATAAAATAAAATAAAAAGTGAGTCACAAGTCTTTTAATTTATTGCCGCACTATTTAAAGTAACATTATTGTAAAAGTGAACATCACTTATTCTACAAAAGTGATTCACTTAAAAGTAATTTTATTGTAAAGTGATTGTCAAATGTTGATCTTGGGAATAGGGGGTTCTTTTTTTTAGTTGGTCAAGTTAATATCTGTCATGTCACTATTGGGAACATCTTCAACATTTTCTTTGATGCACTTTTTAAAACCGCATATTTTTTCGAGCTCTTTGCATCTAGACATTTAGTTTCTGTTCTTTCAGCTATTATTTTACAGTATAGCCGTCTCTTGTGATATTATACTTACAAGTTCTAACTATTTTTCATAGAAATCTCGTATGGAGAATGTTCTGCGAAGTATGAGACTTTTCAGGATAACATCAGGGAAAGAAACAAAACCTATTGATGATGATAAGAAAACTAAATGGGCAAATAGATGTGATGAAGCTCGTGGATTGATTGAGATGTCAATATCTACTGATTTGCGATTTCACATATTTGGAATTGATGAACTTGATATAGTTTGAGAAAAGTTGGAATCTGTGTTTGGTAAACACAATGAAATTCAGGGTCATTAACTTGAGAATGAGTTAATTTCCTTGAATCCAAATGATTTTTCATGCATTCAAGACTATTGATCTAAGTATAAAACTCTCAGACTCTTATGTGCAGAATGAAAGATTAAGAAAGAAGACTAACAATGTATTTATCATATTCTTTCCAAACTTGGACCTGCATATTCTGTTTTTGTATTTACATTCTACTCCATGAAAGAATCCTTGACTGCAGCAAGCTATCAAGAGCTTAGTCTTGAATCATTTGATTTCTTAATTAGAGAGCAAGATAAACTCATTCATCTTGGAATAATTAACAATGTAGATACATCTGGAAAATCCTTATTGTCCCAACAGAATGAAAAGTCCAAGCCTCCCAAGAAACAAAAATTTCGCAATAATAAGCCAAACAATAAGGGTCTCAAACCTTCTCAGTCAACACCTTCTTTAAAAAATGACAAAGGATCCAAGCCAAAAGCAAAGAAGACTTAGTGTCATTGCAATTTTTGTGGGAAAAATAATCATGATGAATCTAAGTGTTTCAAGAAGATGACAACCTTGGAAGCAGCAATGAAGAAACACCACATTAGCCTAGATTCGTCTTCAGAATTGACCTCGCATGGACATGCACTTTGTGCTTCTGGTTATTCTTATACTGCATATTTTTCTTCTACTTCAATTGAATGGTTCATTGATTCTGGAGCATCTTATCATATGGCTAAAAATCAAACCATCTTTTCTACTATGCATGAATGTAACATCAAACAAATATTTGTTGGTGATGATAGATCTCTAATTGTTGTAGGATCTGGAACAATTCCAGTAGAAAATGGTCATTTCAGTGATGTACTATGTGTTCCAAAAATTTCCTGCAATTTGTTATCAGTCTATCAAATTACTCATTCAGGTGAAGGTAAAACTGTGATGTTTACACTTCATCAAGTGTAATCAAGGATTTTAAAAATCCTCAAAATGTCTCTGCTACTGGAACTGTTGATGATATTACCAGGTTGTACAAATTTAACAACTTTGGGTCATCACATTTTTCTTTAGTTTTTGTTGCTCATAGTGATAACTTGAGCAAACTTTGGCATGAGCGATTTGGTCACTTAAATTATCGCTCATTACAACAACTATGTAAAGACAATATGGTGACTGGTCTTCCGATGGTATCTTGCAAGGATGGTGTTTGTTCCGGTTGTGTACTCAGAAAATATCATCGGGACAATTTTGACAAACGTGCCTCTTGGCACGCCTCGGTTCCCTTGGAGCTTGTGCATAGTGACTTGTGTGGCCCTCTTCCATCTGTATCCTTCTCTGGTTTCAAATATTTCTTAACTTTCATTGATGACTACTCTAAACGCACTTGCGTTTACTTCCTAAAACTTAAGAGCGAAGTATTTAACATGTTCTTGGCCTACAAGGCCTTTGTTGAAAAACAATCTGATCATCAAATTATTAAGTTAAGATATGACAATGGAGGAGAATATGTTAACAACAAGTTCACTACTTTCTGCACTGAATAAGGAATCCAACAACAACACATTGTTCCATATACACCACAACAGAATGGTGTAGCTGAATGGAAGAACCACACTTTAAATGAAATGGCTAATTGTATGATCCAATATAAGGGACTAAGTTTTCAATATTGGGCTGAGGCCATAAATTGTGCAAATTACATAGTTATTTGCACACCCACTAAATTTTTATAAGGTATAACACCGGAATAAGCATGGAGTAAAATTAAACCAGATGTAAGTCACTTTTGTGTGTTTGGTTGTGAAGCATGGGCTCACATTTCAGATGAAAAACGGAAAGCATTGCAGCCTAAAAGTGAAATGTGCATATTTGTTGGATATTTTGAAGATGTAAAAGGTTATAGATTTCTTCAGCCCCATTCATATGATATAATCATTAGAAGAAATAATTAAATTTGATGAAAATCTCTTTGGCCTGCGAGCCTAATTTGGCGGGTGTGCTATCTTTGGCCTGCGAGCCTGATTTGACGATTGTGTCTTCTTCTTATTCTTCTTCCAACTTCCTTAATAGGTTTCCAACTCCAGTTTCCGATGATGACAGTGATGATGAAAATCCACCTTTGCCTGCTCATGTTCCTCCAATTGCACCAGCACTAATGCTTCCTCGATGGGTCCATTCAACATGTGAAGCAGCTGGTGATCTTGCCGGTGATCCTAGAGATCAACGTCGAACACGTTCTCAGTTTCAGCGAGCCTCTTCTCTTTTGGCTCAAGTTTTCGAGAATCATGATCCATAAATTTTTGCAGAAGCATCAGGAAATTCAGATTGGGATGCAGCTATGGATGAAGAATATCGTTCCTTAATGGCGAACAATACTTGGGATCTTGTTCCTCTTCCAAAATGAAGAAAACCTGTTAGATGTAAATGGGTCTACAGAACTAAGTATGCATCAGATGGAAGTGTTGAAAGGAAAGGTTAATTGCCAAAGGTTTTTCCCAATTTGAAGAGATTGACTACAATGAAACCTTTGCTCCTGTCGCAAAAATGAATTCCACCCGCCTTGTTCTTTCCCTTGCAGCCTTACATAACTGGGAAGTCCATCAAATGGATGTCAAGTCTGTCTTTTTACATGGTGATTTACATGAGGAAATTTGCATGAAACAACCTCCTGGATATGCTCAGGATAACTCTAGCCTTGTCTGTCTCCTTAAGAAATCCTTATATGGCCTTAAGCAAGCTCTTAGAGCTTGGTATGCCAAAATGGATAGTTTTATCCTTGACACTAGTTTTTTTAGATGCCATTCTAACCCCAATGTCTATACCAAGAAAGTAGGAAACCATCTCATCATACTTGTTCTTTATGTTGATGATCTTATCCTTACTAGTAGTGACCCTAAACTTATAACCCATGTGAAACCCAGTCTTAAGCAAAATTTTGAAATGTCAGACTTAGGAAATTTGCATTATTTTCTTGGTCTCCAAGTCTTGCAAACCAAAAAAGGAATATTTCTTTCTCAGTCTAAGTATGCTTGTGACCTACTTCGTCGCTTCCACATGGAAGATTGTAAACCAGCCCCTTCTCCCTTCCAGTTTGGAGTCAAACTTTCTGCCACTTGTACTTCCCTTGAAGTAGATGCCACCTTATATCGTCAGCTTGCTGGTAGTCTTTTATACTTGACTCATTCCCGTCTTGACCTTTCTTTTGCCGTTGGTCGTGTTGCCCGTTATATGCAAACTCCTCATGAAAGTCACTGGAAAACAACAAAAAGAATACTTCGATATATTCGAGGTACAATTCAGTTTGGGATTCATTATAGTATAGGGGAGACACTTTTGTTGGTTGGTTTCACTGATTCAGATTGGGCCGACGATCCTGATGATCGAAAGTCTACTGCAGGTTATGTTTTCAGTCTGGGATATGGATCTGTCACTTGGGCTTGTAAGAAACAATAAGCTCTTACTCTTTCTTCAACAGAAGAAGAATATCGAGTCGTAGTTAATGCTAGTCAAGAAGCTTTATGGTTTCGACAGATCCTTTTAGAGTTTGGATTCGAGCAGCAGCAACCTACTCCACTTTGGTACGACAATCAAAGTGCCATCAAGCTTGCCAAAGATCCAGTTCTACATCAACGAAGCAAACACATTGAGTTACACATGCACTTCATCAGAAATCTTGTTCATGACCGTGTTCTTGAAATGCTCTATTTCCCTATAGATGATCAAATCGCAGACATCTTCACCAAGTCTCTTACTGAATCGAAGTTTTTTAAACTTCGATCTATGTTAGGAGTTCAGGAATGTGTTCTTGAGGGGGGATAGGCTCTAATGCCTCCTTCCTTCTCCTAATAGTGTCACTTTTGTAAATCCTTCAATCCTATCCCAAGTTGTTTTTAAGGGGGGATGTTAGGATATTTAGACACTTAGGAGTTAGTTAAGATCAACTTGTGTAATATTTTCATTAGGTAAAGTGTGTTTCTTTAGTATGCATTAATATACATTTGTAAATATTCTAATCCGATGGTCACGGTATGCTTTAGAGATAGAGTGATCAGACGGTTCAACTTCTCTTAGATCATACCTACCATTGATCTGTGGCTTAACACCCGATTGGTCCATGATATCTATTTAAAGAGCATGGAGGGTCCTTGGCTAGTTGATCGATTATGAGAAGCTTATATGTAACTTTCTTTTTTTGCATAATAAATTGCTCCAAGTAGCTATATGGTTGGGGCCGTGGACTGTTTCCCTCTCGAGGGTTTTAACCACGTGACAAACATTGGTGTGTTGAACTGTGATCTATTTGTGTGAAGCGGTTGCTCAAGGTGTTCGGCCTTTTGGGAGTACCCTGTGTACCCGAACATGAAGTGGCCCCTCCACCACACATTGATTGTTCATTTTGCAAGGTATCATATAAAAAAACCGATGACATAGATTTATTGATCTCTACCTCCTTGATTCTTCAAATTGTTGCCTCTCCTTTACCTTGGAGAAAATTGGATAGGATGCCTATACTAGGGGATGCTACTAGTTTTGGTATCATTATCTTTTCTTGGAAAATTATGTTGTTCCTGTTAATACTAATGCCCCAGGCAATAATAAGGGGTCGGGATTTGAAAAGACGACTTGCTTTGTTAGATAACCATCCTTGGAGAGCCAATTCTATTTAGTCTCTAGTCTAGAAAAGCTTGTGTCTCGTCCCTCTATTAATCTCTTACCACACCATTCTAGTGAATGAACATTTCAAAAATAGGTGCGAGAAAGTCTCCCCATCTGATTTCCATATCGTACACTATCCCAAACCTTCTAATATGTGTTTTTGAATGTTATCCAAAGTTGGGACTTTGTTTTCCAACACATCACATAAGGAGGTGAGCCTTTGAAGGACACTTAAACTTCTTCAATTTCTTGCACCAATAATATAGAACTTCTTAGTTGAAAATGTCAATATTCAGCTGAATATAACCCTGCTTAAGAGTGTAATCTAGATAGAGCATGGTTATAGATCAACTCATCCTCAAATTCTTTGATGTGAACATGTGCATTCTTTAAGGAGCTTATGTATGTATTCCACATCTCACTATCTACATTTTCTAGCCCAATCGAGTTGGCTGACTTTATCCTTGACTCCAAAGAGTGGTAGAATGTGGATTAACTACCTAGTTTAAGGTGAAAAAGCCAAGCCCTTGAAGTCTTTCTACTAGCTCCAATAGAAGAAGATTTCGATCCTTGCTCTTGGGCCACGGGTCCAATCTACTTCAGACAATGTCCCCATTTACGATTCTCCATTTCAAGACCATTAACAATAAGTTCAATTGAGTTTACCACAACTGTCCAAAGGATAGTACTATTTGTTTTCTTCACTGGAGATTGAACCCATTCAATACTGGAGCTTAGAGCAATATACTTTTGTTCAACAACATCTATCCACAAACTCTTGGTTATTAGATGTCTCCAAACACCTTTGGTAGCCAACTCTTTCTAGAAAAGAAAAACAGTTTTTATCCCCCATCCAACAAGAGATTTTAGAATTGTAATCTTTTTCATCTTACCTAAGGCACAACATAATGTTCCTTATGACCACTGCATCAAAATTTGGAACACAACGTTCTTGCTTTTTCCAAGATTCCTTTTGGAATCTATGCCAAAGACATCCAATAAAATAGAATGGCTTCTAGCATCGACCACTTGTGACACCAAACTTGAATTTTATCCTCGTTTTGTGATTAGCCATAACCAATCATTTTTCATAGTTATCTTGGTTTTCCCTATAATATCCTTGGGCATTTTTGCTTTAGAGTATTAATATCCTTGGGGAGTGAGTGTTTCAAGTGGAAGTTGCATATATCGGTAGAGGGGATTCACCATTAAAGATATCATCATTTTGAGTAATCCATATGCTGCATCCAATATGCAATCACATTGCTAGAAAATATGAATTATGAGCATGTTTGGTCCATTGATCCCATGCCTATTGTAAAGTTGAACATTCACATGGTGGAAGCGCCCCCAATTAGTGTGTTGCACTCCATACTTCCTTGGTAAAATGATAGAGTAGCAAGATACAGTTGACTGTTTTTTCCTTCTCTTTGCCTCAAAGATGGATGCTAGGGCCTAATTTCCCTGTCTTTTGTAAGTTGTCCCAGTAAGGATTTTATTCTCAAGTGCGAGCCAAAATAAGAATTTTGCCTTTAGCGGGACTACAATTTTCCAAAAATATTTCCACCATGTGATGATAGATGTTCATTCGATATTGATTTTTGTAGAGCCCTGTATTTAATGCTGACCTTGTATTCTCCATCTTCGGGATTCATTGTCTATATCAATCTGTCATGCTGAGTTGTAAGGGATATGCAAGCTTTGTTTAGTGATGATAGATACTTATTCCAAAGAGGGTGATAGTAATGTGGTTGTTTGAGTTGTTTTGTTGTTCTCCATCCATTGGTCCATAGAGTTTTGTTCTTCAACTGATAAATATTAGATAGATGTTTGAACCCTTCTTCATTGAGGAAAGAAATTGTGTCGAGGAAGTAAGTCTTACTGGCTCATGTTTAAGATTGGATTAGATCCAAGAAAAAATTGATTTCCCTTCCCTGGATTCCAAGTAAGATGATATGTGATTAGGGAAAGACTATTTTGCATTGCATGCCAAAACAAAGAGTCCCTTGTTTCGTGAGGATAGGATCTATAAGCCAACTGATTAGTGATATGGTTGCTATGTATTTATGATACATAGTGTTTTTCCAAAGCCCTTTTTATGAGATCAATTTCCTAGGATTTTTCTAGCAAGAGCATTAGAGAATTATGAAGAATTTTGAAGCCCCACCCTCCATAAGATTTTGGCATACAAAGTATTTCCCATTTGCACAGTGGATAGATTTTTTTATATTATGTCCTAGCCTAAAGGTAAGAAATGCTGATTTTCCTAATTGAGTACACGACTTCTTTTGATATCTAAAATAACGCCATCCAGAAGACTGGAATAACCTCCATTACACTCTTAATTAATGTTATTCTTCCAACCATTGATATCCAATGATGACACCATGAATTGACCCTCTTCTTTATTTTATCCAACAACCATTGCCAATTTGAAACCCTACAATCACTTGCCTTGAGAAGAAACCCTAGATATATGAAGCATACTGTTGTTGAGGCTTCAAGATATGGAAGAAACTTGTTGATAAGATGCTTTTGTGCTTCTGAGACATGTAATAGTGAATAGTTGATTTTTGAGAGGGTGTCCCCATGAAGATGGGTGACACTTTTTGGCAAGATGCAGGTGTGGATTGCCTAAAACATGAGCTTGTTCAAGGGTTTAAACAATCCCTCGATTGAGGTTTTTTCAATAGCTCAATTGAGCTTTGGAGCTCAATGAAAGGTTAGTTAAATCCTGGACGAACTATTAGGTCAATAGCTTGATCGAGGTATTAGCTCGATCAAGCTATTTGAATTAAAATTATTTTTTATTATTGCTATATTATTAATTTCATTTAAACTTGATAATAATACATAACATTTAAAACCAACACATTTCAATTATTTTGAATCCACAATTAGCCCATGGTTTTGCTAACCCATGGTATCACGACCCATCAAATACCAAGTACAAATTTACCATGGGTCAAATTTACTATGGATTAAAAAACCATGGGCCATAAATCACTTAAGATGGATTCAAAATTATTTGAAATAGTTATGTTTGTAAATATTATGTATTATTATATAATGTTCATTTAATGCTTAAACAAAATAGATAAATAAAATCATAATATATGGAAAAGTTCAAATTTTATATGCAAGAAAATAATACTAACTCAAATAGCTCGATCGAGCTATTTAAATTAAATACAACTTATTTTTACATATAAATTTTAAAGTTTATAAAATTAAATAACTCGATTGAGCTTTAATTTTAACCACTCTTAACCCCTCAATTGAGGTATTTAAAAAATGCACATAAAACCTTGATTGAACTAATAGCTCGATCTAGGGCTTTAAAACATGATTTAGCCCCATTTTTTACAAATTTAATTTATTGGCCTCTTTGCTAGGCCTAAATCCTGCCCTGGAATGCACCTTAGGTGGCGGACTTTATATTGATGGATTCGTTAATGAATCGTCTATCTATTGGCATATAATTTATGGATTTTTGATTTCATATGATACTTTTTTTAATTTCATTCTCAATCTTACACTTACAAAACAATCTTCACAACTTCGAATCAACGAAAAGAAAAATCAACAACATAAAAGTATACAACCAAAAATTTTCAAAAAAAATATATGCTCTAGATCAACGTGTCCTCTTCAAAATGATATTTTTTGTTTTTCGATTTTTGTAACCAGTAAAGTTTTTTTACGTACACACATGTACAAAATGTGATTAAAATTTTCAATAGTCAGTTTTGAAAATTAATAGAAAAATATAAGTTTCCAACCTAAATTAAAAAATATATGTGCACCCCAGTGCATTTTGTGTAGATTATGTTCATATATATATATATATATTCCAAAAATTATAAATTTATTATTAACTTATTTTATGTGCACACAAGTCACTTGTTAATTTTTCTTGAAATTTACAAGAACAAACCTATAATTAAATGCAATTTTGACATTAAATAATATTGTTATTTAAAAAATAAAATATAGGTGGAACGACAACATAATCCCCTACAATTTGTATTTTTGTTGCATGTCGAAATTCACGAGGCATATATGAGTTTTGAGGGCTTCATGTTAATAAATGAGAAAAATCATTTTTTCACTGTAAATTTTGGCCAAATAGTGTTACCCATTTTCATGGATTCACCCCAAAGTTTATCTCCATACCAATAGATCAAATAAAAAACCTTAGCATTCTTTCAATGCACTTTGATTCTCCAAAAGAGGTAGACCCAAATAATAAGATATAATCCAAAAACAATATTTGGAGCAACGATAGGGTGGAGGAGATTTTTATCATGTTGAAGTTTCCAATGGATCTTTTGGTTTATGTGATTACAAAAGCACAAGGTTAATTCCAAAAGGATAGGCATATGGTCAAAGTAACCAATCTTTAATAGGGATGACTTGTAGACAATTAGCTCAAGAAGGATATGCTCACTTAGAAGGAAGTGATATAACCGTTTGGATATTAGCTCCCCACTAGTGCGCTTATTATACCTTATTGACCTAGGGTTGATAGGTTCCACATCTACTAAAACAAGATTGTCTAGATCATGAGATAAATAATCAACCAAAGAGTCTTTCCTAGCACTTTGGCCCCATGATTCACATCCATAAAAAGTAAAATTGAGGTCTCCTTCGAGGATAAGGTGGGGATGAGCTAGAATCTCTTTTTCAAAGAAACCATTCCTAAAGGCTTTCTAGTCATGCGATGGAGAATAAAGGTTTAATAGGTTCACTGTGATGTTGAGAGTTTTTGAGAAACAAGTAGTAGAGATGAAGTGTGTAAAACATACTGAGGATTGTAGCTCAAGAGTATTTGACTAACCAAGAGCTAAACCTCCAGAATTACTAGTAGCATCGACAGTGAGGAAAGTCCACATAGGGTGCCACTTCTTTAGTATCTTTAATGTTGATTCCATAGAACACATTGTTTCTTGTAATGCAAAACTGAAGGATGATTGCATTGAGAGTAGTAGGTGCTTACAATCCAGTATGAGGGATATGTTTTAGCGCATAACATTGTGTAACATTATGTAACATGCCATTCCCATAAAAAAAGAAATAAAAATGTAATGATGTCAGCTTAAAAAAAAAATTGAAATGAGATTGATTTTATCTTAAACCTAAATATATCAAGAACCGAGAGGGATCAAATATCTTGAGATGTAAATATTTTCTTAATTTGTAAAAAAATGAAGATAAAAAGAATTTACATCTCAAGAAAAATTGGATCAAGCTCTTGGTGCTTGATAGACCCCGGTTTAAGATGGATCTATGTTCGTGTAATTGGAGTAGTTGTTTTAGGGATGTTTGTTTTGAGGGTTTCGTTATCCCTCAAATATTGTGCAATACAACATTCATTTTTTAACCTTGGGTAGGGATTCTCTACCAAGGGCCCTTTGGATAGTAGATTGTCTTCTTGCACAAATTTATTTCCCTGCTTTTGATTTGGCGAGATCCAAGTATGATTTCTGCCCTCTAGTTAATGTGGGAGCCACTTCTATATCAAAACTAACCCACATGATTGACTTCTTGTCTCCTTTATTTATTATCGAGTGGCATATCATCACAAATAGGAAGGGAAGACATGAGAGCTTTATGGTGTATCTTTGTGGAGATGAGAGATGAGCTCTCCTCAATTATCAATTAATTGATCATGGGACTTTGAGGTACCAACAGAATATTCCCTGATATGTCTTCAACAATTTGTTTGCCTTTCCCCATTGGTGAATTTGAAGTAGTTTATCCATGCAAGCCTAGTATTACTAATTCCAACTCCTTTATTTTTCGCGAAGGGCTTCAGTCACTTCTGAGAATTCCTTCTCAACCTTTATGGATTCCTAATGTAGAGTTTCTTGAGTCATAATTCTATGATTTTTTATGCCTCTTGTTATGAGCCGAGGACAAGGATTCCTTGTCAAAGTTAGAGGGGCTCATTACCAGATGTGTGCCACCTATTTCTTTAGTTGTCCTCAACAGTGTGCATGAGATATTAAGATGACCATGAGAAAGAAAATGTGTACATCGGTAAGGCACATTCATAGTATGGTTTATACATATAAGATTGCTCACCAACTTCTATTAGTGTAGCATCCATAAGCCCTTGCATTATTCCATTTCCACACAAATTATAGTTGCATAAGTTTGCGTTTTTTGTGGTGTCTCTGAAGTAATCTTCATAAAGGTGTCGAGGGTATCATCAATATATTTGAAGAATCCAAATATTCAATTGGAAGATAAGGTAATTTGAACCAGAGTGGAAGTGTATGGACATTCATGAATGGGGTTGAACCCACATGTCACCTGAAGAGTTTTAACATAGAACTCCCCTAGAATTAGGGCCCATCTAATGCAATTTTTGGTGATTTTCTATTGTATTAAAAACAAAGGTGATGCATCCTCTGGCCATGGCATGGACTTGAGGATCATATCCAAGTATGTGTGCCCAAGTACGATGAAATATATATATGTCTTAACCTAAGCCACTGTTCTTACCTAACATCCAATTATCAATAGGTTTAACATTTGTAAATTCAAATACCAATTCCACTTTTATATGAATAGAAATGTGAAAAGCATCATAGTATTGCATGGAGCAAACATATTTTAAGTGAAAGTCAGTAAAATGTGGACAATAAGCAGGCTTCCACTTCTTTGTTCTTTGTTCAAAATGCCTTTAAATTTTACTTATACTTATAGAGGTAGTTGATTCACAAAGCATGAAAAGAAACCAATCAATGTAGGAAATCAACCATGGCC
>LPNX010129990.1:74532-105134 GCA_001517045.1 Pseudotsuga menziesii | reverse complement strand
TATATATATATATATATATATAGATATATATATATATAGATATATATTCGTCCAGAGAAAAAAATTCTTTGTTTATCAAATAACATGAATTGCTCCTAAGAGCTTACATCAATGCATCTGAATGCTTATTAGAAATTTCATCACTGCTTTGATCATTATACAAAACTACATCATTTTCCCACAGAGCTTACATTACCCTAGCCTTATCCATTGCATTCATCTGTAGGCCAAAAATATATCAATATGTTCAGTTTGTGTGAGCTCATCACGAGCCCGAGCCTCAAAACCCTTTATGTCACACATTTCTGTGCACTTCACAAAAAGGTAATTATTGTTGTATTTTTGTTCCTGTTAGCCCTGATGTCATGCGAAGCTTTTTGATCAGTTTATATTGGAGAGTAGAACAGAGTGGCTGTGTCTCCTGTGGCAACCTCTCCTTCTATAATTCCTGGTTGAATAACTAAAGCTTGTTTTGACAGGGTATCAGCCTCTGTGTTATTATGTCTATAGATGTGGTTGAAAAGAACTTCTTCAAAATTAGGTTGAAGATCTCAGATTTCCTTCAAAATATTGTGCAGATGGGGAGCTCTTATGTTATTCTTCCCTGTTTCCCAATCTATTACCGTTTTTGAGTCTCCGTATATGTGCAGCCTTGTAATTTGTTTGTCACATGCTAGCTTCATTGTTTCCTAGAGCGTTGATAGCTCCACTTTGCTGTTAGTAGCCCTTCCCAATCCAAGCTTGAAAGAAATTTTGGTTATCTCATCTATGAAAATTATACCTCCTGCACCACCTATGGGTGGATCTCCTTGACTAGCTCCATCGAAGAATTCCTGCGGACAACTCTTGTCAAATTCTGGGGGCTTGATAGCTCTTGTTTTTCCCTTTTTAGGGGAGGACTTGTGATCTTGAGCCTTCTGCACCAGAAGAGTTGATGTGATGTCAATGGGGGTCCATAGATTTTTGAATAGCGCTATGTTTCGTGTCTCCCATATGGTGTATACAAAGAGAACATGAAAAGCAGCATAATTACATACCATTGCATTATTCCACCAAGCCTGGGCTCTCTGCTCCCAGGTACCTTCTATGGTAATCATTCTTGCTTGAGTGATATCCTGAGCTGTAGTGTTCCACACCTGTCTTGCATAAGTACACAAACCAAAGAGATGAGAAGTATGTTCTTCTCTTGATTTACACAATAAGCAAATGCCTCGTCCTTGAAATCCTCTTCTTTTCAAATTTTCCCAAGTCAATAATTTGTTGTTTATTGCCAGCCAAAAGGTAAGTGTAGTTTTCAAAGGGCCGTTGGAGGCCCACAAAACCCCCACCACCATGTTTTTTCACCTTCAGTTTGTTCTGTGATTTCCATTTCATAACCCTTTTTTGCAGTCTAATCACCATTTATTGAATTTCTAGTCCAAATTAGTTTATCTTGTTCCTCTTCATCAAGGTTAACAAAATTGATCTCCCAAAGGTGTACATAGCTGTTCCAACTCTCTGCAACATCACCCTCCATTCCCAACTCCCTTGCACTTTTCCAGTTTGTTCTGCCTAGAGGGTAAGGATGCTCAGATTGTACATCCGCAAGCTTGGAGCATCTTTGTTCTCTCAGTTTGATGATTACAGAGTTGGGCAATTTGTAATTTTCCTTTGCCCCTGCCCATGGGTATTCTCCTATCCTGACACTCTTTCCGTTTCCTATTTTCCATGTTGTCCAATTTCCAATGAGTGGGAATGCTAAGACCATAGCTTTCCATCCTACAGACCCATTTTTGAAATACTTGTTGGGGTTTCTGAACCAGTCAATCAAGGTCATGTCAGGGTAGTATTTAGAGCATAAGAATCTTCCCCATAGGGTATCTGTGTTTTGGAAAATCCTCCATAAATAATTGGCCTTTAGTGCTTTGCAAAAGAGCTCATGGTTTTTGATGCCCCACCCACCAAGCTCCTTGGGTAGAGCAATGCTTGTCCATTTTTCTAGGGGAATGCCTTCACTCTGCTTGCTCGCTATCCATAAGAAAGAATTTTTTTTTTCCTGGCCTTTTTTAATATCCCCTTGGGTATGTAGGCCATTGAATCCCAGTAGACTGGAATGCTTTAGAGAACTACCTTGATCAATACTAACCTTCCACCTCTGGACATGAACTTGTTTTCACAAGCAGAGACTCTTGCTTCTACCTTTTTATAAAGCCATATCCAATCCTGAAATGCATAACTATTAGGTTTTAGGAAAAACCCTAGATACTTGAAACCTGCAGACATTGGATTGGTAGGGTAAGAGATAATCTCTTTGGACTATTGGATTAGTTCTTCTGAGCATTCGTTGTGGAATATTATAGACTTGTCTATGTTTACCAACATTCCTGTAGATAAAAATCAACTTGACAAATGTCTAGCTTACTATGTCATAGGATTTGGACACGTATAGCTTTAATGCAAAGGCATTTTGTTTTTCCTTCTTGATGGAATGTATTACTTCCTGGGCTAGGGAAACCACATCTAGTATTTTCCTATTATACAACAATCCAAATTGCTCTTGAGATTACCTTGCTCAAGATTGGTTTGATTCTTTGAGCAATCACCTTTGCTATGACTTTGTAAATCATGTTACAATAGGAAATTGGTCTAAAGTCTTCGAAAAATTCGACCTTCTGCTTCTTTGGGATCAAGGTGATGAAAGTGGAATTGATACTGCTAAGTCCCTTCCCAGCCTTTCGGGATTCTCTGACTACTGCCAATATGTCTCTTTTGATTTATTCATAAAACCCTAGGAAGAATTCTAGGGTGAAACCATGACGCCCCGGACTCTTGCTTTTTTGGAAGGACTGTAACACCAGTTGTATCTCCTCCTCCAAAATATCTTTGGTTAGTTCCTCATTCATTTCCTTTGTGATTGCTTTAGGGAATTGTTGCAGCTGCAACTGTTTTCCCAAATTTTTGAAATTTTGGACCCTCCTTTTTATTTTATCTTTCCTGGGAGTGTTCGGATTCTTGAACTCTATTTTCTCTGCTATAAATTTGGATTTTGACGTTGATTTTTTTTCTTTCATATCGGAAGTTGAATGACCTTGCTTTGACTTTGGAACTTAGCAATTTTTCCCTATTTCGATTGTATTGCTGTCGGAGTTTGGTTAAAGTTTGAGTCGGATTTTTTCTTCTCTATGCCACCGCTGTTTCGGAGATGAAACGAACTATTTAACCGCTGCACAACTTTAAAGTTTTCCAAGCACTTAACATTTTCGATGATTTTTCCTTTTTCGATGATTTTTCTACTCGCTATCGGAAGCCTATTCATGTTTGAGTCGGAGCTTTAGTTCCCTACATAGCCACCGTTGCGGAAACTAAATGATGATTGCCCCGATGGAAAGTATGGTTTTTCACCGATGCACTTTTATTTCAATTGTCTTTTTGGACTATTGGCGGCTTCATTTTATCATGGTCGCGGAGCCCATAGCTTTACTACCGACGATTCCGTGTCTTATTGTTTTTCTCTTCACTATCGGAAAGTTTTATGACTTTTATCAAAGGCTATAGTCTGATTACTTTCTGCCATTGCGGCTCTCGAGCGAACTGAATGTCCGCCATATAACTGCTCCGCTCGCTGATGTTTTGTTATGGTTTTTGCCAATATGTTTTATTTGCCGCGGAGCCCGTAGTATTTCCGTCTTCCGCCATTGCGGTTGCGTAATGCACTAACCATACGGCTTATAGAGTTGCCGACTGCTGATGTTTTATGTGACTACGGAAACTTTAGCCTATGCGGTTTCCGCCGTTGCGGCCCTTTAGCAGATTAACCATCTGACATGTAATTGTTCTTTTCGCCAATGGTTCATTTGAATGACCCGTAGTTGGTTTGACATCCGCCGTTGCAAAATTTCTAGTGAACTATCTTTTTGCCGCTTAGTTGGTTTATCTGCCGACGCTTTATCAGCTAGTTCTGAGGACCTCCGACTGTCGACGATTTTCATTTGATTGCGGAAGCTGTAGTCTATACATGTTCCACCGTTGCGGCATTTTAGTGAACTAACCACACGACGTTTATGTCGTTTCGTTCACCGACGAGGAGTTTTTTTTTCGTCCGATGCTTTAGTATTTAGTCTTTCCAACACCGATAGACTTAATGGTCTCGCGGAACTCGTTGTCTGTCTGAAGCCTGCCATTGCGGCTGTTAATTAAACTATCCTACCGATGCTTTAGTGATTTTTCCCGCTGGTGAGGGTTTTTTCTGCCTGTTGTGTGTGTTCTTTTACCCTATCTTATGGGTGGCGGAGGTTTCATATCCTATCATTTTAAGGTTTTCGCGATGAGAGCGCAGTACAGGGCCTCATTTTGATGATCAGTTTTATTGTTAGTATTGCTTACGTTTGTTGAAAAGATGCAGTCCGAATTAATGATGAATTTTTGTTTTAACTGCATACGGACTTAGAAGATTCTCCAGACCCAGTTTGATGATTAGTGTTGCGAAGAAGGACAAAGTAGAAGGAAGTTGGCTGAAAAATGATAAGCAGAGATGTTCTGAGATCAATAGGATCTTAAAAAGGACAAATAAAAGACAAAGCAGAATCGATAGCAACAGAGGCCCAGGCTTGGAAAAGGTTCATCAGTTACAGAGCTGGTCCCGTTTTATGAAGTACTCATAAATCTTATTCTGAAATGCAACGTATTGCCTAAATCATGAGCACTCACAAAAGGACAAAATTGTGAGATTAAACGATTGAGGAGCCCAAAGGTTACCGAGGGGCATCCCAAGAGTTTGCTTGTAGTATAAGTATAGGAGAGTTAGAGAGAATAAAGGGGGGACTTTTTACCAGTTAGATTTGTGAAGACATATTGTAAGAAGAACTATTTCCTTTTGCAATAGATAATTACAATTTTCCTGTTGGAGAAAGCTTGGTGGAACGTTCAAATGTTGTGCTATGGATTTGTTGAAGAGGAACTATTTCGTTTTCAGCTTTGTGTCTATTAACTGTGAGATCGTTCTAACTCTTTGAACCTATGTTCTTGTATGAATGTTCTCTGGTTTATTTTATGAAAATTTCCACTATGAGTAATGAATGTTGTTCATAAACAATTGGCTATCTGGTTGTTCAAATATCTTTAATGTTCATGTGTTTTGAAAAAAGTATCAGCTATCTGTGATTTTTCATAATGCATGTACAAAATACATTACTCATTAATGAATGACAATTTTGCTCCCTAGGGATAGGTTAGGTAGTTAGTTTTAAATTTCTTGCTTTGTGTGATTTAGATGCGAGAGAGTTTAAGACGAGAGGTAAGAACCTACGCATCACATTGTGACCGCTCCTTGTATTCTCTATCAATCTGCATTTTAGATAGGCACTTGCATATCATACTTAAAACTAAAAACACAAAAATATACACGGTGGACCGGGCCGCAATCGGTAAAACCTTTTATTTTTGTTACTTGACCTACGGTAGCCGAATCGCAAACTAGACGGATTCCCCCGGTACCAAACAGTAATGGGCTAGTTGAAAACGTTTACTGGGGAGAATCCCCTACTGTTGTTGCCTACGATTTTCAAGGCCTCAACAGTTTTGGCGCTAGAAGGATGACCGCCAGTGCATGGCTGGCCGAGGAAACCCGTTTCCTCGAAATTACTCCACCAGTGATAGTTCTAAAAGAAGTTTGTTTCCCAATTCAATTCCTGAAGAGAAGTGGAAGGAACACTTGTATTCTATTGATAACAAAGTTGTTAATGATCTGAGAAGACATACCAGGGCTTATGTGAAGAAGACTGGAGGATTACCGATTATCCTTGACTTACCTAGAAGAGAATACAAGAAGAAATACCATCCTGTATTGGAATACTTAGTGTTGGTTGGAGATTTGGAAGAACTTGTAGAAACAGCCTTGCAGGTAGTTGTTCAGCCTTTGAATCAAGTAGGCCCAGACACACCTTACGGTTCACCTGTTAATACTCCTGTTCATTCACCACCTCACTCTCCACCCTGACTCATGGTAGGCATAAATGTAAACCAGCCACCCAACCCACCAAATCCACCACCTGCTTGGAAGGCTAGGTCACCTCTAAACCTGGCACCCCCTTTGCATGACTTACCTCAGGATTTTGAGAAAATGCTGCCCAAGTTTGATCCCAGTGAAAAGATTTTAGTAGATGATCATTTGCAAAGCTTCCACTTGGCTATAGAAGGGCTAAAGGCTGGAGAACATGAAGATGTAGTTTGCAGATTATTTCCACATACCTTGAAAGGAGCAGCAGCCTCATGGTATTTTGCTCTGCCTGCAAACTCAATCCTAGACTGGGACACTTTTGAAAGGATATTTAGAAATAAATATGCAACCCAGAAAACTCATGCAGCCCTATTGAAAGGGTTATGCGCTTTGAAGAAAGAAAGAAAAGAGAAAGTGCATAGTTTCACCCAAAGATTCGCTGCTTATCTTAAGAATTTTTATGCTGCTGATAAGCCCTCTGATAAAGTTCTGATTGAGTATTATACTTCAGCTCTGGGGCCTGATTTGGCCATGTTTTCCAAGATGTTAGTCAAACCTACTTTATTAAAGACTTATGAAGAAGCCGAGAGAGTCGAATCTCAAATGGAAAGCATAGAAGATTATCCTGAGCCTAAGGAGGAGTAGTCACATGATTTTGAGGGGATGTTAAAGATGATGCAAAATCTTTCCAACAGGGTGATAGATTTGGAAAAAGATAAGGAGGCTCGGAAATCATATAAGCCTTACTATAAAACGAGAGAGGATAAGAATCTGTCTAAACCTCCTCCACACAGTCTTGCATCAATGAACTTAACAGAGGTGGGTATGGATAAATTTTGCACATTTTATCAACAACCCCATTCTGAGAAAAATTTCCCTCAATGGATAAATTCAATGACATTAGTAATGAATCAGCTATTAGATTCTAAACTAACAGAAGTTGATGATGAGGAGGAAAAGGGTAATAAATCCATCGAGAAACAAGAAGATAATGATACCATGTTTTTATGGGATTGTGTCTTGTTGTTTGATACAGAAGAAAGTACTATGAGACCTGAGAATATACCAATGACAACGAAAGACCTGAATTTGGTAAATAAAGACAATTCAATAATCTCAAAAATTAAGAAGTTGCAAGAGAATGTCAGGAGACAACCAAAGAACAATGATGAGGACAAAGTACCTGAAATCACCATTATCAGCCAGGATTGGAAGCAAATAAACAAGCCTGCTAAGCCTATGGAAGACCAAGTAGGTGTTAGCAAAGAAAATGCTAAAAGGCCTGAAGAGATACCCACCGAAAACCAACCTGTGGAGGAAGATGTCGAATCAATTGGGGAAGGGAAAGCTAGGTTTAAAACCCCACCTTTCCTGTTAACTCTAGATATTTTAAACCATAATGTGCACAATTGTTTAGTAGACTCTAGGTCATCAGTTAATGTCATGCCTCTTGCAGTCTGTAAAAAGATTAATGGACAACCTAAACCTACTGAATGGCAGGTAACTCAGTTAGACAGGACCAATGTGAAAGTAGTCAGGGAAATGGAGGATGTCTTGATTCGATTGTATGCAAATGAAAAGATATGCCAGTACATTGATATTGTAGTAGCAGACATACCTAATGGATATGGAATTATTTTGAATCGAGACTGGTCAGTAAGACTAAATGGGTATTTTGCTTCAGATTGGTCACACTTGTGGTTGCCTCAGAAGGGAAGTCCAAACCAGATTAAAATATTAAGAGAGCCCTACATGAAGCACAATGTTACTCAGCTGGAGGGTAAGAATGAACCAGTGATTTCTATGTTGGGAAATTATCTAATTGAACTAGAACTGGGAAACTACCAAGGGAAAAAAGCTAGCATTACATCAGACACCCAGCTCGATCTCCTTCAGTTTTTACGGGCTGATGAGATTGATTTTAAAATAGTAGTTTTAGTTTCAGATATAGGTTTTTCAAGACCAGTAGATGTAGTTTTTGATAATGGTTAGGTCTTTTTCATTTTGTACTCAAGCCTATCCCCTTAACTTACAAATTGCCAGATTTACAGGGGTGGGCATAGAACTAACCAGTTAGTGGTTTAATTCTCAAATTTTATTTTTCTTGATTTGTCTTGTACATAAATAAATTGATTGCTTGGTTGTTTATGTTTGATTTATTTTATTTTGGTTTTTTTTTAGTTAGATTTTGATTGATTTCAATAAAAGAAGCAAACTTTTGGTTGCATGAAGAGCATCAGAATTCCGGATTAACTAAAATCCTTGATTATAAGACTGTGCACTATTGTTTTATCTGAAAGGATTTCTTCTAGTTTAACAGTTTTCCTAAATGGCTATGAACACATTGAAGTCCTACTTAATCCTTGTAAAATAACTCAGGATCAAAAGTCCGGAATACTCTTTCGGGGCTCCATCCATCTCACATGTAAAAATGTCCTAGGGGGGTGACAGCAAAAGACCCACAGAAAGGAAGCAGGGTAAACAATATATTATATATAAATAATCCCATGCCAAGAATTGAAAGCCAAAAGGAAAATAAGAGTCAAAATCTCCTAAGGAAGCAATATGTATCAAGACAAAGTACTGGATCATATGAGTACAAAGCTGCCAAAAAGTTCTTCTCCGTCCGTGAGCTGAAAGTCAAATGCCTCTCTCACACAAAAGGACACTATGGATAGAGGAGCCTGAATAAAAAATTCAAAAAGAAAGGCATGCAGGAGGACTCAAAAAGGACAAAAAGTCCAAAAGCACAAAAGTGCAAAATGGCATGGGAATGAGGAACAAATGAATATTTCTGTTTACCATATGTTACAATCCTGTGGTGTCCAAGTTGGAAGCTACCCGAAGACAGAGGTAAAAAATGAAACTCATATTCTTGGCCTCAAAAGAGTTATCTTGACTTTGAAATCTTGGGTTCCATTTTCCTAAATTGGACTATCATCAATGATTAAAAGTACATACATTTGCCATTTGGGAAATCCAGAAATCTAGAAGAAGTCAATAAGTTGGTTTTATTGTCAAACAGTCTGTTACTTAAGAAAGAATTTGTCTAGAGATCTAGGTTCACCAGGTAGTCGCCAATTGTTGCAGCTGCAACTGTTTTCCCAAATTTTTGAAATTTTGGACCCTCCTTTTTATTTTATCTTGCCTAGTAGTGTTTGGATTCCTGAACTCTGTTTTCTCTGCTATAAATTTGGATTTTGAGGTTGATTGTTTTTCTTTCATCTCGGAAGTTGAATGACCTTGCATTGACTATGGAAATTAGCAATTTCCCGCTGTTTCGATTGTATCGCTGTCGGAGTTTGGTTGAAGTTTGAGTCGGGGTTTTTCTTCTCTATGCCGCCGCTATTTCGGAGATGAAACGAACTATTTAACCGCTGCACAACTTTAAAGTTTTCCAAGCACTTAACGTTTTCGGTGATTTTTCTACTTGCTATCGGAAGCCTATTCATGTTTGAGTCGGAGCTTTAGTTCCCTACACGACCGCCGTTGCGAAAACTAAATGATGATTGTCCCGATGGAAAGTCTGGTTTTTCACCGATGCACTTTTATTTCAATTGTCTATTTGGACTGTTGGCGGTTTCATTTTATCGTGGTCACGGAGCCCATAGCTTTACTATTGACGATTCCGTGTCTTATTGTTTTTCTCTTCGCTATCGGAAAGTTTTATGACTTTGATCGAAGGCTTTAGTTCGATTGCTTTCCGCCATTGCGGATTCTAAGAGAACTAAATGTTCTCCATATAACTGCTCCGCTCGCTGATGTTTTGTTATGGTTTTTGCCCATATGTTTTATTTGTCGCGGAGCCCATAGTCTTTTCGTCTTCTGCTATTGCGGCTGCGTAATGCACTAACCATCCGACTTATAGAGTTGCCGACTACCGATGTTTTATGTGACTATGGAACCTTTAGCCTATGCGGTTTCCGCTGTTGCAGCCCTTTAGCAGATTAACCATCCTACATGTAATTGTTGTTTTCACCGATGGTTCATTTGAATGACCCGTAGTTGGTTTGACATTCGTCGTTGCGGATTTCTAGTGAACTATCTTTCTGCCGCTTAGTTGGTTTATTTGTCGATGCTTTATCAGCTAGTTCTGAGGACCTCCGACCGTCGACGATTTTCATTTGATTACGGAAGCCGTAGTCTATACATGTTCCGCCGTTGCGGCGTTTTAGTGAAATAACCACCTGACGTTTATGTTGTTTCGTTCGCCGACGAGGAGTTTTTTCCATCCGATGCTTTAGTATTTAGTCTTTCCGACGCTGATAGAATTAATGGTCTCGTGGAACTTGTTGTCTGTCTGAAGCCTGTCGTTGTGGCTGTTAATTAAACTATCCTATCAATTCTTTAGTGATTTTTCCCGCCAATGAGGGTTTTTTCCGCCTGTTCTGTGTGTGTTTTTATCCTATCTTATGGGTGGCGAAGGTTTCATATTCTATCATTTTAAGGTTTTCGTGACGAGAGCGCAATACAGGGCCTCATTTTGATGATCAGTTTTATTGTTAGTATTGTTTACGTTTGTTGAAAAGATGCAGTCTGAATTAATGATGAATTTTTGTTTTAACTGCAGACGGACTTAGAAGATTCGCTAGACCCAGTTTGATGATTACTGTTGCGAAGAAGGACAAAGCAGAAGGAAGTTAGCTGAAAAGTGATAGGAAGAGATGTTCTGAGATCAACGAGATCTTGAAAAGGACAAATAAAAGACAAAGTAGAATCGATAGCAACAGAGGCCCAGGCTTGGAAAAGGTTCATCAGTTACCGAGCTGGTCCTGTTTTATGAAGTACTCATAAGTCTTATTCTGAAATGTAACGTATTGCCTAAATCATGAGCACTCACAAAAGGACAAAATTGTGAGATTAAACGGTTGAGGAGCCCAAAGGTCACCGAGGGGCATCCCAAGAGTTTGCTTGTAGTATAAGTATAGGAGAGTTAGAGAGAATAAAGGGGGGAATTTTTCCCAGTTCGATTTGTGAAGACATATTGTAAGAAGAACTATTTCCTTTTGCAATAGATAATTACAATTTTCCTGTTGGAGAAAGCTTGGTGGAATGTTCAAATGTTGTGCTATGGATTTTTTGAAGAGGAACTATTTCGTTTTCAGCTTTGTGTCCATTAGCTGTGAGATCGTTCTAGCTCTTTGAACCTATGTTCTTGTATGCATGTTCTCTGGTTTATTTTATGAACATTTCCACTATGAGTAATGAATGTTGTTCATAAACAATTGGCTATCTGGTTGTTCAAATATCTTTAATGTTCATGTGTTTTGAAAAAAGTATCAGCTATCTGTGATTTTTCATAATGCATGTACAAAATACATTACTCATTAATGAATGGCAATTTTGCTCCCTAGGGATGGGTTAGGTAGTTAGTTTTAAATTTCTTGCTGTGTGTGATTTAGATGCGAGAGAGTTTAAGACGAGAGGTAAGAACCTGCGCATCACATTGTGACCGCTCTTCGTATTCTCTATCAATATGCATTTTAGATAGGCACTTGCATATCATACTTAAAACTAAAAACACAAAAATATACACGGTGGACTGGGCCGCAACCGGTAAAACCTTTTATTTTTGTTACTTGACCTACGGTAGTCGAACCGCAAACCAGACGGATTCCCCATACCAAAAATTAATGGGCTAGTTGGGAATGTTTACTGGGGAGAATCTCTTACTGTTGTTGCCTGCCATTTTCCACTCCTCAATAGGAACATATCTAAGACCTCCAGGATCTCCGAAATTGGGCAGCCCTCTGGCTCTTTAAAAAGCCCTTAAAATGCTCCACTGCTGCTTGATTTTTTCTGAGAATGAGTTGGCCCATGACCACTGATTTGGCATAATTTCATGGATTGTGTTGATACTATTCCTTTGGGAGGCATATCTATGAAAAAAATTTGTGTTCTGGTCCCCTTCCTTCAACCAAAGAGCTCTGCTCTTAAGCCTCCACTTCTGTTCTTCCTGTAAAAGCATTAAGTCTTTCTTCCCTTCCAGCTCTTTTAAGACCCCTAATTCAGCTTCCATGAACACTCCTTCATTATTCTCATAAATCTCTTTGATATGATCTTCTACCTGTTTCATTTCCTCTTGTTGTCTTTTTTTATACTTCTCATCCCATTCTTTTGAGATCCTTTTGACTTTGGCCAAATTGTCTACAAACTATTGCATAAGGGAGTGATTCTGGAATTCATGCAATGGCTCCCAGGCTTCTAAAATCAGGTTTCGATACTCTTCTTCCACCATCCACTGTGGTTTGAATTTAAAAGGGGAGGGGGGTTTCTCCTCTAGGGATTTGATTGTTAGGACTATTGGACGATGGTCCAAGTTACCTCCCATTTCCATAGTGGATTGCACAATAAAGTCATTCCTAATTCCTAATTGGATTTTTCGATATATATATATATATATATATATATATATATATATATATAGTTTTATGCAATTCTAGATGAAATTAAAATTGATCAATTCATGTAAATCAACCAATCAAAAAAAATATTTTAATTTTTTTAAAAATATTTAATTTAATATTTAGATTTGATGATGATGATGGTAATTAACGTCCATTAAGACCAGCTGTGGTCTATCAAACTTTAAGAAGGTTACCTTGATTGATGTAAAAATTTATTTTGATGCTCAAAAAGCTTATAAAGAAGTATTCCTAGATCACCGTAGTTTTGACAAGTTAGAAGGTTATGGAGGTTTGTATTGTAGCAAAGATTATGAAACTTCGATCTAATGTGGATGCATGCAGGGCATTCTACAAAGTGAGAATATCAATATTGGTGGTAGAGATCATAAGTTTTCTTGATAGGTTATGTAATTTTGATGGATATTCTTATTCAACATAATATTAAATTTCTTGACTTTGTCAGTCAAAAGAAATTGTCACTCATGAGTGGGCCTAATGGTTAAGGGCATGTGTTTCTTCTTAGGAAGTCACAGGTTCAAATCCAGATGGGGGGTAGTGTATGTACACCTCTGTAGACTTCAGCAGTTAAATCACTGCGCAAAGAGGGGTCCCTTCTCCCATAAACAAGGGGGTCTAATACACCAAATTGGTGTCTCGCTTGGCGATGACCTTAAAAATAGATTATTATTATTATAATTATATACTCTTAGTGATCACTATGTTCCCCGAAATTCAGGGCAAATATAATAACAACTCTAAAAATTACAATGATGGTTGATGGTCTGATATGATGAACCATCTTAATATGTCAAAGCAACATTTAAGAAACAATATAAGAAACAAAGAATAACATCATGTTCGTTTGTTTTTTATGCACAAACTTGCATCAAAACGAGTAAATAAACATTTTTATTTGACCTATAAACATCTCAATATAGAGTCTGTGCTTCCACACAATTAACAAAAAATTGTTGTAGGCTAGCAACACTACATTTATAAATTATTAATTATTGTGAAGATGTCTTAAAACTATAAAAAATTGAAGTTTTATATTAGTATATTATTAATTGTTAGAGACATTTGACTGGAAATCGTTCTTAGATTCTTTCATTTTGCTTTAAAATGAAGGGTGACATACTCTTGACAGATTATTAAGTAGATCAAAACCAAGCTGGATTTTTTCTCCCATTTCCATGGCCATTGTACACACAATTGACACATGAAGGCTGTATCTCATAGGGCGATGCTTCCAGATCAGGATGGACCACCAAAACTTGAAATATTTTTTGGAACAAAGGCTTTCATCCCTAGAGAAACATAAATGAGTCATCGAGATGATAGGATATGATTACGAGATCACGTATGAAAAGGGAAAATACAATGTTGTGGTAGATGCATTGTCAAAGAAACATGGGGAAGATGGATCCCTCTTTGCCTTATCCTTCCGATATATAAATGGTTAGAGGAAGCATTCCAAGAATGTCTAAACAATGATGCTACATCTCAAATCTCAAGTGTCTCCAGGACGATCCTAACCCTCCCAAGGGTTCCACTTAGAAGTAAGATACATTTCAGTATAAACACTACATTTTTTTCGTACTTAACTTTGCTTTAAAACATACACTATTAAGAGAGTTGAATTCATATCCTCTTGCAATTCACTACGTCTTTCATAAAACTTATGCATGCACTAGTAGATCCTTCCGGGAAGGCATGAAAAAGGATATTCTTACTTTTGTAGAAGAATGTGACACTTTCTAAAGGAATAAGGGTGAGACACTAAAGATTCATGGGGCATTGCAACCATTACAAATACCAATCACTATTTGGATTGAATTTTCCATGGATTGTATTGTTGGGATTTGGAAAGTAGGTAACAAATAAATCATCATGGTGGTAGTTGATTGACTTTCCAAATATGCTCATTTACCTCAACCATGATTGCCCCAATATTTCTAGATCAGTTTTTTCAAAATCCATGGCATGCCTACCTCCATCGTGTTAGATCATGATCCCACATTCACTAACAAATTTTGGCAAGAACTATTTCAACTATAGGGCACCTTGTTGCAAATGAACACATCTTATCATCCTTAAACATATGGTTGATACAAGGACTCAATACGTTTCTTCAAACGTATTCATGATGTTTTGCATATGGAAAATATCACTAGTGGACACAACGGTTACCCTTGGCAGAATGGTGGTTGCGCCGAGAGGTGCTCTACAGCCCAGTATGGGGGAGATCTTGTAACGTGATGTAAGGTTACTAACGTCAGCAAAAAATAATAGTGATAGTGAATATTATGGGAGAGATCTTGTAACGTGATGTAACGTTACTAACGTTTGTAACATGTCGGCAAAAAATAATAGTGATAGTGAATATTATAGGAGAGATCTTGTAACGTGATGTAACGTTAGTAACATTTGTGACATGTTAGCAAAAAATAATAGTGATAGTGAATATTATGGGAGAGATCTTGTCAGGTGATGTAACGTTTGTAACATGTCGGCAAAAAATAATAGTGATAGTGAATATTATGGGAGAGATTTTGTAACACAAAATAAAAAATAATATCACTTTCTTAACGTATTTTTTATTAATAAAAAATAAATTTTCTAATAGGCCAAAATAAATGTCGGACACAAAAACAATTTAATATGGGGGAGATATTGTAATCTTCCTACCTAAAAAAACAATAAAAAAGTAAAAAATTTAATTATCCATAAAAAAAATATGTGGGTAAAGAAAAAAACACAAAATTGAATTATCCGCAAAAAAATGTTGGCCTTGCACATGGTTTTAACTAAACAACCCGTGGTTTTATTGTACATGGTTTAGGAGGGCCTTGCAAATGGTTTTAAGACCATGTGCAAGGCCTCCTAAACAACCCATGATTGTAGGAGAGCCTTGCATATGGTTTTAAAACCATGTGTGGGGAAATGATGCAATGTTAGTTCCTAACAAAATAAAAAATAATAAAAAATATTATATGTCACCCTTAAATAATATTAAATATTAATAATAATAAAATTATATGTGGACCTTAAATAAAAAGATGTGTCTTTTGGTTTGAATCAAATCAAGAAGAGGTTCGCACCTCCAGAGATTTGATCCATCTCGGTGCTTGATAGAGACTAGGATTTGGATCTACGCTGGTGTAATACCACTTATCACAAGGCTATAAAAATGACACCATATGAAGCAGTTTATGGTCAATGACTGCCCTCTATATTTTTTTTATTTACCAAGTACTTCCAAAGTACGTGTAATCAATAGTATGCTTCATGATCGTGATGCCATTATTTGTACATAGAGAGAAAAATTGGCAATGGCTCAAAATCACATGAAGTAATAGGTAGACTAGAACCACTCAAAGTGCTCATTTGTAAAAAGTGATTAGGTTTTCCTTCACCTTCAATCTTATAAGTATACCTCTCTTAAATTGAAAGGTCATTAGAACCTCACACCAAAGTTTTGTATCCCCTATCAGATTGTTCAACACATTGGTTAGGTGGCTTGTAAATTAGTGCTCCTATCACACTCCAAGATCCACCTAGTATTTCAGGTGCCCTATTTGAAGAAGTTTGTGGGTTAGAATTGTTGAGTTCAAACTATATTACTGAACTGGTTAAAGAAGGCTCCATTTGGATCCAACTAGAAGTAGTTTTGGACACTAGGGAGCGTCAACTGCAGCAATGCAATATCTGTGAATTTTTGGTTTACTGGAATGACACCTCACCAAAAGATGCTACCTGGGAACAATCAACCGTTTTGCAACAGTTTTCCCATCTCCATCCTTGAGGACAATGCTGCTTTTGAAGGGGGAGGGAATGTCATGTGTAAGGCCATAAGGACCATTAGATAGTTAGTAGGTAGTGACTTAATGTAAAAGGGGTCTCCTTCTTGAATGAAAGCCCCTATGTGGTTGACCCTCATTAATAGAGGGACCACAAGTAGTTAGGGATTTGTTTATTGAAGCACTATATATAGAGTAGTAAGCTCTATAAGTCAATAAGTATGATTGTATTTGGATTATTTCTCTTTGAGGTTGCCACCTTGAAGAGACAAGTGATCATCTCTTGATTTTTTAAATATCTTTTATACAAGAGATCTTCCTCTATTTTTATCTATTCTCTCTTATGTTTTTTTTTTATCTCCTTTGAACTTCCAAGTTTAAATATATTATAGACTACTTAATTTGAAAGCTATTTTTTTTTAAGATCTTGTGTGAAACATTATAGGGTTTATAGATTTTGAAGCTACATATTTATAGAGTTATAAAGTCTTGTGGTGACAGATTATCATGCAAGTCTTATTCTTAGTCATGTTCGAATCACCATTTGTGAAAGTGAGCATCACAAGTCAAACTCTGGCTTTGGTCCATCCCATGTTCTTTTTTAGCATCTACTTAGGAGCACCACTTTTCATTGAATGCTGATATTTGCTTAAAAAAGATTATTATTTCCTCTGAATTGAACTATTTCCTTGTTTCATAATTTTTTGCTTTACAATGCTAATGACATTTTTTTTTCAGTAGAAAAAAGCCTGTCCTTGATATTCATAAAAGAATCAAAGGGCATCAAATGTGCCTTCCCAGAAGTATGGGTTACAATCATATAGTTGGTTGGAGGGATGATAGCTACAGCAACATCCTGAATGATTCATAACACATCAGAGCAGATAGGGGGCAAGTTCATTTCTGTAGTACTATACCCATCAGTAATAAGTATGTCCCACATAGCCATATCTACCGAGAATCCAAAAAGTGTAGAACAACAGTCTAAAAGAAAGACGCTCCATAACTATCCCCTGGGTGCATAAAAAGTGGAGAACATGCTCCGGCACCAGGCTCAAAAGAGATTGAAACTGTCTTGAGAGGTCAAATGACCATCAATAAATTCAGAGTAAAATCCCGAACTCGGAGCCAAAGGAAGTGCTTTTTTAGATAGTCGGTCTGCTTGCTGATTGTGTTCTCGGTAGACATGGCAAAATGACAACTCTAGGAAGCATGAGCATATCTTCCTAATATCCCTACACCAATGGAGGAGCTTAGGAGGTGTGAGGGATGCAGTACCCTTAGCCCAATTGATGATTACAGATGAGTCACCAAATATTTTGAGCTTGGGTAACCCCATCATTTGGGAAGTATGCAGAAGGGCCCAAAGCCCCAGTAATTCAGCTCTGGTATTGGTGCTAAGACCTGCCCCCAATGCAAACTCGAAGGAATGAGACTCATTCAAGTACAGGCAGAAGCCAACCCCTCCATAATTTTTTGCTGATGCACCATCAAAAAACCCACAGGGGTACACAAGTACCAGACCAGGTCCCTTGGGTCTAGTCTTTTTAGCTTTAGTGACAGGAGGGCAGAACAACTGTGAAGAGTAAGCTATCTGGTGTAGTATGCTGATGACATGTACTTTTTTCCCTTCAAAGATGCACAAATTCCTCGCTTTCCAAACAACCCACATGGCATGAAATGGGAGATAGCAATACCCAGATTGCTTTGAGTAAGTAACAGTCCGCATATCCAGGAAAGTACTAAGGCCATCATACTGGAAAGAGTGTGATAAATGGTGTTGTTCCATCAGGCAAGAGAATATATTTTTCCATACAGAGCAATGATAGAAAATATTCTCAACACTATCAACATCTGTTTTGCATAGTGCACATACACCAAGTCCCATCCAGCCACGCTTCTGAAGGTTGTCCCAAGTGAGCAATCTGTTCATAAGAACTAGCCACGAAAAACAACAAACTTTCTTGGGGAGATTGCTATTCCACACAAAGGTACGGAGTCTGCTGCTCGACAGAGGAGAAGAAGCATTTATGATGCAATCATATATCAGTTTGGCAGAAACTGAACCATTATAATTTTTATAAGACCATGTCAGGGCATCCATTTGATCAATCAGGCGCATACCACATATTTCCAGACTTCTAGTAAAGATATCCCAAGCTATTTTCCATTCACCACCAACATCGAGATCCTCGGCAGAATACTAGTAACTATGTGCATCCTGTAGGAGATTCTGTGCTTGTGCCAGAGTCACGATATCCAAATCCTCTAAGTACTCTCTAAAACCAGATGGAAACATGAGCGAGTTGGGTACCCCAACAATCGGATCAATACCAATCAGAACATTTATTCCATTTCCAACCTGCCAGGCCAAGTTCCGACCAAGCCACGAAAGAGTGAGTAGGAACCCCTTCCAAATTGCAGAGACCCCACGGGTTTGAAATTGCTTACCTCTGAGCCACATCTCAACACTGTTCTTTTTCAAGTATTTATTGACGATAACACGATGCCAAAGATCATCATTCTGGAGTACCGTCCACAGGTTCTTTAATCTAAGAGAAATACTGAACCGATTCAAATGCTTGATGCCCCAGCCACCAAACTCTTTAGGCCATGTAAGATGCTCCCATTTGGTCAGGTGAAATCTGTGCTTGTAGTCAGAAGATCCCTAAAGGAAAGCAAATGCCAGTCTTTTGAGCTTTTTTAAGACAGATACAAGAATGGGTGCCAGGCCCATCTAGTAGACAGGAATACTAGTCAAAACAGCTTGAACAAGTGTCAGGCCACCACAAAGTGAGAGGAGCTTGTGTGCCCAGTAGGAGATCCGTTGTTCAAATTTTTGTATCAGCCAATGCCAGTCACGGACCCTGTTACAATGCTAAAGACATTGTAACTTTAAAAAGACAAAGCGGCCTGGACACCAAAACAGATCTTTTCCCTTAGTTAAAATTTTGGATTTTGTTGTTGTCAAGCATAGCAAACGCAGACTGTTATCGTAGAATGTGTTACAAACATAATAATCATCATGGCATTTGAATTTAACAACATCAATACATGTTCTTGAGTTTCCAACATATAATTGATTTTTGACAAAAGACCACGTGTTTGCTTTCCCGCTCTGGGCAGAGCACAACACATACAAAGTTGTTGAAATTCACCACTCAGGTTTAGCAGAAATACGATTTTTGAACATTGAAGGATTTAATGGGTGGAAATGGAATAATTTTATGATGATGATAAGTCCTTTGGGCATTCCAAAAGCGGTATCACTGTATGAATTTTCCGGGTCCTTAATCACATTCATTGCCTTCACCTACAAATTGATGATAATATTCTTTACAGGATGTGTACTGTATCCATGAGTCCCATTCTGAATTAACATAGGGTTAGATCATGAGAAGTTTCAGCAGTGACACGATTGAGTGACAAATGCTGTTATATCTGGCCTCCTTAGCCAACCATTTTCTCTTTTTCCGCTATAGTAGGTATACAAGTGGTCACTTATATTGCTAGCTTTCTAACCAAAACTGTACCAGAGCAGTGGCAATTGCCCTTAGCCACCTCCTCGCACTTACATTGCAATCTATAAATGTAGATCATGAGAAACCAACGTGTTTTTGGAAAATTCTCTTTCAGTTTTGGTAAACAAACAAAGGAAATACATTTTCAGTTTTGGTAAACAAACAGCATCATTTAAATCATATACAAAGGAAGTAGATGGGTGGAAATGCATGTTTTTTAAGGTAAGAGTTCATTTAAATCATATACAAAGGAAGTAGATGGGTGGAAATGCATGTCTTTTAAGGTAAGAGTTCATTCAACTGAAACCAGTTTTGGTAAACAAACAACGCTATTTAAGAAGTAGATTGGTGGAAATGCATGTTTTTTAAGGTAAGAGTTCATTCAACTAAAACCAAAAGGTATTTACCATCTCTTTGTTCAAAATGTTTATGGAGAAATCCGATTTTTTCTTTTGTTGGTTTGATTGTGTATGGATCTTGATTACTCTGGTTGAGATATTTATGACTGGCATTTTATTTCATGATGTTATTTTGGAAGATTTTTTTATATATTATCTTATTTTTATATAAATATTATTTACAAGATTAATTTTTAGCTATTTTTATAATGAATTTATGGTCAATAATTCTGTATGAATTTGGTTGAATAATGAATTCTAAAAGAAGTTAAACATAAAAATGTGGAAAATGGATGAATGGTAAATTTTTTAAATCAATCAAATATAATGTTTACTTCACCTTTTAATCTTGAGAACTATTTCAAAGTTTTTTATATACTTTATTAATATTTCTTTAACTACACTTTCATGAATAATAACAAAGCAAACGTTTCATTAATAACAACAAATGCTACCACTAGCAAAGTCCCTACCTTTGAAAAATAATTAAAATGAACATTTTGTTTAGATGCTTTTATTGAATTTATTAAAATCATGAAATACAATATCAATATCAATTATGAAAGCATCAAAGGTTATTCCATTAAACTTTGTCACCATTCCTTGCATCTCTGAACCAAAACCGGGAAGGAAAACCAAACAATTTCTCAGATAATAATGCGACGCAAACAATTTTGAGTACGAGGAAACAATGACAAAGGAGTGTTGTTTATTGGATGTTAACAGAATTGAAGATTGTTGGCGTCGGACTTTAATTATTTGTTTTGAATTGAACGGGATAGACTTGGAGTTTAGTATCGGGGTAAAACAGTCCAAAATGCGTTCTGTAATATCTCCAGGCTTTTGATCTTCATTAAACATGGCGAAGATAAATGATTCGATGCTTTGTCCTGGCCTTTTGGGCGTTCCCGCTGTGGACAGCACATGTTGGATGAAATTGTTATTGTAAATCTCTGCATTGTTTACTGTCGCAGCTGCATTGTTACCGCTAGAAGGCCAACCACTTTCAGCAATAACGATCGGAAGGTCAGGGTAGCCCAACGCGCCCATGGCGGACAGTGCGGCGTCCACCATTGCATCGAACAGATTGTTGTAAAGCAGATTTCCATCAGCAACAGGGTTTGAGGAGGAGTTGAACAAGGCATAGTTTATATCAATTTCTGTAGGGTCTGACAAATAGCTGAAATAAGGGTACACATTGATTATGAAAGGAGAGTCTGCCGTTGAGAGGAAATCTAGAATTGATTTCATGGTGTCTGAGATTTCGGTGCTGAAGGCACCGGCCGATGGAGGATACGAATTGCCGATGACAAAATTTGTGTATTGTTGACACCTTAATCACATCTTGCAAATTCTGTGACTGAATGGCGGCATGAAGATTCTGCATGGCGGGTAAGATAAACGGAGCATTAATCTGATCATCGGGCAGAACCTCGTTGCCAACAGAAATGTACTTGATAGTCGCTGCAGGATAGTGTGGCTTGATATTGGTGTTGAACCATTGCGTTGCAGCGTCTTGACTGCTGGCGAGCATCTGCATATCCTGGTTGATGATTCCAACCATTATTTCCACGCTTGAGTTCTCAAAGGCCTCCAGAACTGTGGAATCCGCGTCATACATTCTCATTTTCCAATGCCGTATTGTTGATACATGCCTGCCACTTCTTGCGGCGAAGGAAGATTATCACCCACTCTGCCGTAGCAAACTCCAACGGACTGGGCATCTACAAAGCAAAACGCGGTTACTGTGATGTAAAGTTTTAAAAACTAGAAATTATATCTCTCAATCATGTCTAAAATGAACAAACAAACATATGAACAACACTAATTATATCAGTATTAAGGTAGGTTGCGATTTATGCTCACCTATCAAACTTGATTGCAGGAAAATTACGACACACAATGGTATAAAGAACATGGTAATAATCCATAGTTTCCTTGTACTTGAAAGCCATGAGAACTGTTTCAGATCAACTTCAACTTTCAACGTCTTTGAATCAATTTTCAGAAAGTAGACAGGCAGCACAATAAATTATTGTTGCACTGATTGCACAAGATTAATTTTATAGTGTAGTGGATGAGATAAGAGGATAAATCTTTCCAATCGTGACATACAAATCCATTCTGTTTTTGTGTCTTTTGTGTTTTTTCCCTAATTTGCTTGTACTTTAAAAGCCATGAGAACGGTTTCAGATCAACTTAAACTTTAACTTCTTTGAATTAACTTTCAGAAAGTACAAAGACATCACAGTAAATTCTTGTTACAGTAGTTGCACAAGAATATGAAATAATAGATAAATCTCTCCTATCATGACATCCAAATCCATTGCTTTTTTCTCTCTAATGGCGGAGAGTGATCCCAATCCATTCTGTTTTTTTTTGCTTTTGTGTTTTATTCCGTATAGGCACAGAGTGACCATCTAAGTAGTAAAAACGTCTGTGAAGTTCCCCTTGAGTCCGTCGATATTTTGGTAAAAATTTCTGTAGGATACTCCATGTTTTGGTAACATTCGTTGCAACAATCCTTACTTGCATGCGTCGTTTTTGAGAAAGCTAAGTCATTTTTACTTTCTGCTTTGCGTTTTCATATTTTTTGTTTTATATCATGAGAAGGAGTGAAATTAAAAAAAAAATTATGTCATCGAATTATTTAATTTAAAATTTGTTTTATATTATTAGAATTAATTTTATATAAGCATGATTTATTCTTAGGATTATGAGCAACAAAAGTATATGCTAAAGAAAATAATTAAAATAATATTTTGTTGAAGATAAATAGGATAATTTTGACAAGTTAGAAGGTTAGAGAGGTTTGCACTGTAACAAAGAATGTGTGTCTATGCAAAAAGTTCTAAGAGAAAGTGACTTTCATCTTCAACCTTGGTAGTCTCACTATGAATCTCACGAGAGTTTGTTTTTATCTTTTCTATATTAATTTTATATTAGGGTTCATGACCTTCTTATAGTATTTTAATTTCACATTTTCTCTTTAAATTTAGAAGTGATAATATTTTTAATGTTATTGATATCTTTGAAAGTGCCATTTTCCTCAATCCCCCAATGATTTAACTATGCTAGGACATCTTTATACTAACCTCTCTTGAGCCGAATGGTCTTGACTGAAATTTAAATTAAATTTAGGAAGTCTTTGGTCTCCCATGTTATTTATCCTATACTTGTACATCAAGTATTTAGTCATAGCAATGTTCTTTATGGGGGAAAACACAAAGTCTAGAAGAAGAATAAAGTAGGGTGTATTTGCTATATTATGAAACACTTCTTATATATCGTATCCGTATTTAAATATATCATTATTGTGAAATGTATAATTATTAATATAATATATTTCATTAAAATAAAAGAATTTCATGTATATAAATTATGAAATTGCATATATCAAATTATAAGAGGAAGGGCAGGATTTAAGGGATAAGGAAGGGATTTGAGACTCATAAAAATTTAAGGGGTAGGAAAGGGATTTGAGACTCATGGGTCAGTGCAAGAAGATGAGGGACCTTTTAGATGCAATCCTAGTTTTCAAAAACACGATCACATTACAAAAAAATACAACCTGTTTCTGCTACATAGCACTTGCTATGGTTCAACCCGAGCCTGACATGTCATGGGACATGTAGGATAGAAACCATATCGCGTACGCGTTATATAACTATAGAACACGCTCGCGATCTGTAGTTATAAAACGCATACGCGATTTGGAAAACAAAAAATAATTTATATACACAGGCCTGAAACCCGCGACCTATTTTACCTATTAGGAACGCGAAAACGACGGCCATTTGGAGCGTTTTGGAGCAAGTTAAGTGCTTGGGATTGTTGGAGGAGCTGATTTAGGTTGAGGGGAGGAGATTCCACTGGTGAATTATCATCCAACAAGGTAATTCAATCACACAAATCATTTTTTTTAATCAATTTTTAACCTATAATTGTGTTTTTAATAGAATAATCAACCCAACAACTCCCAAGCTAATGTTTGATGGATTCAAACTAAAAGAGGCTAGAAGAATAAAAAACATCATGTCTAATAGATATTCAATGTTTCAAAAGGCTAGAAATATATAAAACAAACACAAGCATAGAGTGTGTGTGGAAGGAGGCTAAAATTATAAGCCAAGGGTTTTAACAATTAAAAAAAAATAAATCTACATTCAAATTAAAGACAACGAAAGATAGAAATCCCACATCATAATGAGATTGAGAGGCATAAACAAAAAGGAACAAAAATACTATAAGAGAGACACAAAATTACTACTGAGTAGAGTTCTAAACAACACATATCTCATAATTCTCCACAATATGCAAGAGAGAGTAATGGACAAGCTAGCTGATGTTCCAATTACAATAGAAGCCCTAGATATTACACACCAATTGGTAGAAATAACATAAAAATACGGTATAAGGCACAAGGTGTAAGAAACCCATGTTAGCAAACACAAGAACACGAATTTTGCTTCTTTTATCCTATAAACATAATAAATAAAATTAGAAACGTGTGAGACCCTAGGTCTCCCTAAGATCCCTAGATCTAGCAAAGACATAAATGACTTTACTCAAACAGTCTATGCCCCTGCATCACTAGGTTTATCAACCATTTTTTAAAATAGCAAAAACAATGGGTAATATATTTCTACATGTCGAGTCTCTAAGCTCATCTACAACCAATTGTAGTCCAGTCCACATATTCTCCATTTTCCATGTAACGTTTGGTTGGTTTCCATGGTTATACAACAATGGAAATGGTGAACACCCATGAACTACCTAGAGTGCGCTGTGAGAGTGTTCTCAACCATGATCGAGTCAATTATATTTAGAGGATATGGTGGCAGCCCTGTATCACCCTTTTTCTTGCCTCACATGTCCTAATAGTCCCTTGCCCATTTCTTTTACATATCCAAGGGACGTAAAGGCCAAAACATGTCAAAATAGCACTCCTAAATTCAAAGAAGTTTAAACCCAAGTGTGCATGGAAAGGTCACCAATAAGGGTGAAGAAGTGCCTTAACTTCTAGAAAGAAGTTGAACGAAACTCACTATTTAATTGTTAAATGTTTAATTTTAAGTTTTAAATGTATGTAAGTGAATGCCATTAAATTGCTTACTTGAGTTTTCCGTAATTTACATTTTCAATTTTGAAGAGATGTCATTATATACCATGTATACGTTTCTAATGATTTCCTTATTTATTTTTTTATTACAGTTGCGGCTATGGACACCAATGCTGAAATACTGATTGAGCTTGCCTAGTTGAGAGGTCTCAGTACTGCTTTTAGTGGTGGTGATAGGATTTGACGTTCACTTGCATCCACTTTGGATGCAATTGTTGAGACTATTACATTGTCAAGCAACATACTATATGATATTACATCATATAGAGAAAGAAAAAGACAAGAGTACGCTGATGGACTTGGCTACAGTGCAATAAAAAAGTTGAAAATTACCAAAGAGCATATATTTTCATTGTTTAGGGACCCTCGCACGGGGGAAATCCCAAATGCAAATAGGCCACATATCTCTATAGAGTGGTGCACATATCAGCCATTTGTTGATAACTGGATGGACAAATGGTATATGGTTTTTGATATGCCGCCACACAACAATAGGGAAATCCCCTTGTATTTCCTTCGGAAGATGTATGCAGAGTTCGTGTTGGGTAAACACGTAAAATATTTTGATATATTGGTGTTTTAGGGGATTGGTGGGGGGATGCCCCAAAACCAACCTAATGCTAGGCTTTGAGACGTTGATCTCCCTATCCCTGCACCTCGCAGGCAGTTGCCTGGGTTAGATGTCCCACCTGCACATCGTGTTATTCCACAGACATGTGATGCATTTTTGAGTTTGGCACGGGCCGTTGTTCGCCATAGCACTATGGTTCAACATATGGATGAGGAAGGGACATCTGTCCCTGGTGTGGTACATACACCAGGTCATCATGGTGCAGGACCATCTTCTAGTGCAGTACCACCCACTAGTGCAGCACCCCCATCTACTGCAGGACCATCTACTAGTGCAGCACCATCAGCACATTCCCAACCTACTTTTGAGCCTCACGAGTGCACATCGTGTGGTCATCCCTGCTATGGTCTTTCGTCAGATGTTGTCTTCAGTGGGTTTTTGAGTGATGTATGTATATGGTTAATTGTAATAAATTCTTCATTTATTTTCCTCTTTGTACGCATATGTATAGTTTGAGCTAATATATTAATTTGTGAACTTGCAGTTGATGCTTTATGTCGGCAGCGATGCCACAGAGTTTCATGTTCCACACTCTATAGAGGGGCATGACATTCCATCCATTGATCCCTTGGTTGGTGGAGAGATTCCTATAGCACCCATGCTGTATCTCACACCAAGGTAAACATTTTAAAATTTCAATTTTTTAATACTTGTTAATTTGTTAATTTCCACATACTGTACATGTTAGTTCACTAATGTTATCTATGGTCTAATATTTACAACTATTAAACTTGCAAATGCCAGATCCTTCATGGGGGAAAGCAGTGATGGAGGTAGGATCCATGGTCGTATCGACCGAGGAAATATCTGGGCATGACATTCCATCCACTGATCCCTTGGTTGGTGGAGAGATTCATATAGCACCCATTGTCGTATCTCACACCGAGGTAAACATTTTAAAAATGCCAGTTTTTTAATACTTATTAATTTGTTAATTTCCACACATTGTACATGTTAGTTCACTAATGCTATCTACGGTCTAATATTTATAATTATTAAACTGGCAGATGCCAGATCATTCACGGGGGAAAGCAGTGATGGAGGTAAACATTTTAAACATTTAAAAAATGTCATTTTTTAAATACATGTATGTTTGTTGAATCATGCATGTCTAACTACATGAACTCTTGTTGACTATAGGCACCAACCGAAACACCTAGACCATTTCCTGGAGTTGTATCTCCTCATAGGCCATATGTGAACAAGGGTCATGTGTATATGAGGCGGCCTATCCTAGAAAGAGTCAAGTTGTCCACGACCATGGAGATACTGATACCACGGTAATTTGTATATCCTTCGATGATATTTCTTGGTTAACTTGAAATCCAGTGCATAAAATGTTTTGTTAATGTTTGATTTGCATGTTTACTGCATTAGGAGCCAGAGTTTACTATTGAAAACCTTGCAGGGATGGTTGATGCAGCAGTCGATGCTGCATCTACAATGGAAACAAGTCACACAGAGGTACAACTATTTCAACATGATCGTTACATAGTTTATTATTGTTGGTGTATGTTTATTCATGCATGTCTAACTATTTCAACATTTGGTGATTGTAGCCACCAGCAGCAGGAGTTATTGATGCAGCAGTCAATGTGGTATCTGCAATAACAACAAGCCACACAGAGGTACAACTATTTGAACATGATCTAGACATAGTGTGTTATTGTTGTCTATTGTTTATTCATGCACATTTCTAACTATTTCAAGATTTGGTGATTGTAGCCACCACCACCACCTCCAGTTCCTGTCCCCTTTGGTTCGACCATGGATGCGACCATCCTTGATGTTCAACTAACAACTCCATCTGCTACACAAGAAACACAATCCCCTTTGTTAGAGTCTTTCACAGAGGTGAGATGTCCATTAATGACCAATTGTTTCATGCAATGTCCATTAACATTTTGATAATTGTTGAGTTAATTTAGATATGGTATTTTATTGAGCTAATGTATTAGTACATAGTTGAATTTAATAATTGATATTTAATTTGCAGGATCCAGAGATGCACACTGATCCTAGAGTTGTGCCTATAGGATCAACCTCGAGAAAGAACAAGAGGAATCTTGAGTTTTGATGTGTCTTATGGGATATGTACATTTCGATACATGTACATGTGGATTAGACAATTTTGGATACATGTACTTTTGGAGACATGTACATTGACATTTCACTTACATGTACATGTGGCTTGGATAATTTTGGATACATGTACATGTGGCTTGGATAGTATTGGATAGTTGTGGAGACACATGTACTTCTGGTTATTTTTGGATATATATGTACTTTTGGATACGATATATATGTACTTTTGGAGACATGTACATTGACATCAGTTATAAATGAATGATAAATTTCACTTTGAATTCATTATTTGGTTTCCACATGTTCTTGTGTCAATCTATTGTATTGATTTGTGAGGATTATCTATTACTTATGAATGCACTATGTCAAAAGAAAAAAATATTATATTTAAAGGTTTCAATGATCTCAATACATGCACACTAAAGTCAAAGTTCTTGCTCGTGTAATTTAATAAATATAAGTGCAATACAATGTATTTCAAGGTTTCAATGAACTCACTACTTGCACACCGATTGGATAGATCTAATTAAAAATTGTGAGTTTGGATCCATTAAATTACAAGTTAAGTCAATGCTCAAGTGTAATTTAATAAAACTAAGTGCAATACATGCTTCACATTTCATCAACAACCAACAACACTATTCAACAAATATCATGCACCCAATGACTAATCACTCAGCATTAAAGGAACTACAATAGAATCCAAAGACTGAGAACCAACTTCATGAATCACCATGATTTGAAGCATAAGTCCACCGGATTTGAAAAAGTTTAGTTCGACATTAGATTGATTCTGAATTGAGTTGTGACAGTAAGATAAGATTATGGTTAGGATTAGGGTTTCCTTGGTAGGGTTATGGTTATGGGCCATGCATATTAAACACTAAACCCTAGTTAGGGATAGGGTTTTCCAAGTTTTTCCTTCGTTGGAATGAAATGCATTGTCCAGCTTTGGCCCTCATTGGCATGACTGCATTGTCCCCTACTGAGCGAAACCCTAGCTTTAGAAACCACCATAGACGGAGGTCACTGGTCAATGGACAGGAGGGAGAGGCCCCCCCCTAGCTAAGATCCCACGTCACGAATCCAACGGAATCAACGGTTCATCGATCGGAGTCCCGAGCATTGATCTATGGCGAGTTGTAGGTCACCTCCAGATACCGTTCAGGGACACCTAGTGGACTTGTGCTCGGTGCGCAAAAAACCTCACAGAGCCTCAATTTTGAATTCCGTCAAATCCTGCTAGCATGTTTGGGCATGGGAAATATGGCAACACCAACCGCATCTCCACCATCCGTGGCTTTCTAGATTTGGCCCTCGTTGGCGTGACTGCATTGTCCCCTACTGAGCGAAACCCTAGTGTTGTAAAGGAAAGTATCCTATGGCTAGGGTTTAAGAGGCCATCAACGTACTGGGGTTGAAAGGTGGATGCAAAATGGTTCTGCAAGTATATATAAGCACGTTTCAGAGATTAGAATGGTTCATACCTTAGACAAACGAAGGTTGATCCAAGCAGCCCTTCAATCCTTCTCTTGCTCCTCTTGCTCCTATTGCTCCAAGAGACCTGCAAAACGAATTATACCTTCCTCAAACCAATATGACCACATATAAAGCAATGATAATCAAATAAAAATGAAATAATAATCCGATTGACATCACAATGTGATCATAAATAGAGATTCAATCACACATTAAACAATGATTTGGGAAGAAGAAGGACATCACATCTTTATTAATCTTGAAAACAAGTACAAGTATACATTTTCTTCAAGTTCGGCACCTCACGAAACCTTGATCTGGTTCTGCTGCTTCTCTTCTCCAAGGAACTCATCCTCCAAGCTCTGCAACACAAGGAGAATGCTTCTAGGGCAAAGGTGTGGGAAAAGAGAGTCCCAATTCCTCCAACATAATGATGCAAAGATTCAAGTCCCCTCACATGGACCTCCCTACCTCTATTTATACGGTTAAGGAAGAGTTAGGGGCAAAGACAAAGTAGCTACAACTGAAGGAGTCAGTTGCATAACTACCCAAACTACCCGAAATTCAAAAGACATGTTTTTAGACATTTTTAAGAGGCGTACGCGGGTTGCAGAAACAACAGTCGCGTACACGAGGAATACACGCGGGTTGCCAATACAGAAAATCACGTAGATAAGGCATATGTGACTATTATTTATAGCAAATCATGTACGTACATGGGTAATATATAGAGCAAGTCGCGTATGTACGCAGGTTTGTCTTAAGGAAAGTCACGTACACACAAAAAGCTCATTTTTAGGGTATTTTTGGGCATTTTCAGACTTTGGTGTCTTATGGAAATTTTTAGCTAACATAAATATATTTCCAACGGTGCAGAGATGAGGTCAAATGGATTACAAAACTCAAGATATGGGTCCTCCAAGTTAGGTGTTTTTTCAGTGACTTTCAGTGACTTTTCATGAAGTGTCGTCATGGAAGTGTCGACATGCGACGAAAACATAGGAAAGTGGTCACAGGCAGAGATGTGTCATTTTGAGCTATAACACCTAACTTTATAAACCACCATATATGGAGGTCATCGGGCAATGGACAGGAGGGGGAGCCCCCCCCCTAGCTAAAATTCGACGTCACGAATCCAACAAAATCGATGGTTCATCGATTGGAGGCGCGAGCATCGGTATATGG
>LPNX010129990.1:69458-74266 GCA_001517045.1 Pseudotsuga menziesii | reverse complement strand
CCCCCCCCCCTAGCTAAAATCCCATGTCACAAATTGAATGGAATCGACGGTTCATCTATTGGAGGCCTGAGCATTGATCTATGGCAAGTTGCAGATCACCTCCAGATACCGTTCAGGGACACTTGGTGGACTTGGGTCCGATGCGCAAAAAACCTCATGGAGCCGCAATTTTGAATTTTGTCAACTCCTGCTAGCGTGTTTGGGCATGGGAAATATGGCAACGGCAACCGCATCCCCATCGTCTATGGCTTTCCAGCTTTGGCCCTTGTTGGCGTGACTGCATTGTCCCCTACTGAGCGAAACCCTAGCTTCAAAAACCACCATATACGGAGGTCATCGGGAAATGGACAGGAGGGAGAGGCTCCCCCTAGCTAAAATCCCACATCATGAATCCAACGGAATTGACGGTTTGTCAATCGGAGGCCCGATCATTGATCTATGGTGAGTTGCAGGTCACCTCCAAATACCGTTCACAGACACCTAGTGGACTTGGGCCCGGTGCGCAAAAAACATCACGGAGCCGCAATTTTGAATTTTGTCAACTCCTGCTAGTGTGTTTGGGCATAGGAAATATGGCAACGCCAACCACATCCCCACCGTTCTTGGCTTTCCAGCTTTGGTCCTCGTTGGCATGACTGCATTGTCCCTTACTGAGCGAAATGCTAGCTTCAGAAACCACCGTAGACAGAGGTCTCTAGGAAATGGACATGAGGGAGAGGCCCCCCCCAGCTAAAATCCCATGTCACGAATCCAATGGAATCGATGGTTCATCGATCGAAGTCCCAAGCATCGATATATGGTGAGTTGCAGGTCACCTCCAGATACCGTTCAAGGACACTTGGTGGACTTGGGCCCGGTGCGCAAAAAACCTCACGGAGCCTCAATTTTGAATTCCATCAACTCCTGCTAGCATGTTTGGGCATGGGAAATATGGCAACACTAACTGCATCCCCACCATCTGTGGCTTTCTGTGCATCAATGACTTAATGTTACTTTTGAGTTGTCGAGCTGTCATTGCTAGTATGTTGTTTTGTTTCAGGATTTTTATAATACATGATCAATGAGAAACATGAGGAAATGAGTTTATTGTTATCTTTTAATTGGAAATTAAACTCCTTAATAAAATCATATCTTTTAATTGAAAATTAAAATATCACAATTTCAATTACACCAATGACCCAACATGTCAACCTCCCAAAATTTTCTATTATGCATTACATGAAACATTCAAACCTTTTGAAAGCATGAGAGGTTCCAAATTTTGTTTGTTTATTAAGTTTATCACTTAATATATTCACATGCATGATGTTTACCTACTTCACATGCATAATGTTAGCGCATGTTACTTTTGAATACTTCATATGCATAATGTTGAAGCATGTTACTTTTGAGTTGTTTGTGTCAATATTAGTAGGTTATTTTCTTCCACTTTCAATGTTCAAAAAAACATAATCAACTAAAAACAAAGTTAAATAAATCTCTTATTATCTTTTATTATATTTTAAGTAGAAATTAAACTTCTCAATAAAAAAAATGAGATGAAATTCCAACACTACTAGGCACTAACCCTTTGGCAATGTGACATGCGGGTATAAGAGGTGAGTTGTCAAGAAGGAAATTATACAAGCCTTAAAACATAAGTTTATCATTGCGGCATCTTGTTTCCATCATCCTAGTTGTATATATCGGCTGAAAACATTGACAATATTACCTACTTGAAAAGTTAGGGTTTTAGTCTTGTAAGAGAGCTTACAAAGAACTTTGATAGGTATGACCTATAGAGGTACATGTATGTATTCTAATGTTATGCATATCATGTGAATGATATCTTGAAATGTTCATATGATTGATATATATGGTTTATTGATCATATGTAAAATTTGGCATGCTCATTAACTTGACATACAAGAGAACTTTTGGCATATTTATAAACAACATTATGGAAAATTTTGCATATCAAGAACACAAAATTGACATATTCATAAGAAACATACGTGGAAAAATTAAAATTATGATACATACCTCATCATGCTAGATCCCACCTATTATCATACAACCAATCCCTCTAGATCATATCTTATAATGATGGTCTCCATTAGTCTCTCGTGCTTTGTATCCGGTAAGAAGTAGCGTACCTTCGATGAATTTCGGCTAGGCATTGTTCGTACCTGGAGGTTTGTACCAATGATTAAGTTGGTAAAGTGATACACACTTGCACCTGGTTTGTAATCCCTATAAACATATCCACCCTTCTTTCTTGCATTGTTGTCATGTGTAAGGTATTCACCTTTAACAACCATAGACCCAATGGAGAAGTGGTTGTTTTCATCATCAATCATGGACATAATGAGGGTTTTCTCTCCCTCTATACAACGTGCCAACCAGTAATCACCACCCCATTCACTATATTTTGAGGCAACCACTGCATATATGTGTACTGCATAGTATGATTGTAGGTATATGATCAAATATTTTTCGTGTGATACAAGGCCATTAATGTGAGTCTCAAGACTACGTAAATTTTACAAAAAAATGTTAAGGAAATGCATCATACCAGGTTGTACAAGGTATGATACATGATCAAAATCTATAGAAATAGATGATTGGTCGTCTTCCAATGGAGTTAACTCAACAATTGCACGCTGATCAAGTGGAAGTGATATGCGATCCCATCCATCAACTCAATCCAATGATTCACACACCTCCCAGTCACCATCACAACAAGGCAGGCAAAAACAAGCGAGTTTTCTGGTCCAAATTTCAAATACTGGGTTATCAGAGCTTCGAACCGAATGAAAGCCACGAGTCCCAGGAATAGTCTTGCATTCCCATGCATGTGAACGATCTATGTCTACCACCTTCCAAAAAAATCTCTCCACATGTCTCTTTCTTGTGGATTCTACTCGCATAGCTAATTCCTCTCCCATTATTGACGTGCACCACCTGACTATAGATTGAGCATTTCAAATAGTAGATATTGTAGATAATTTCAATTCCTCTCTTCGTAGGGCTGTTTTGACACATGCTCCGGCTCCATCATGCTCTCCTTTACCATGCCCAGTCTCAAAATAGTTCCACATATGTGGCACTTTGTGGTTTTTATGCAATGAACACAACCATTGAAATATGCGTGCATTTTTATACTGACCAACACATCCATCAGACCAAATCCAGTGTCGATCCATTTGTATGTTCCTGCTCTTCAAGTGATCATAGAACATGATGAAGCAATGACGTACATAGTGGAAGTCATGGCACCTATCATCACTTACGTAGAAGTGATATTCCTTCAGAATTTCTCTTTGCTCTTCACTGCTATTTGGGCCATGCCTATATATGATATGCACCATCAAGGAAACTTGCTCAGAGTGATAATACTGACTTTGGATCTCATTTTGAGGTTGCATAGTGTAGTTCTAGGAAAAATCAACAACTGAAAGTATAGTACCACGAGGAAATGTATCTCTGCATATTCTAAACTTCTCATCCTGCCATCGTGCCAAGTGGACATGCTGAACAATATATTGATGTGTCTTTTCAATAAATTCCTTGATGAAGACACTAACTTGTACCTGTTGACACAAAATGATCTCAATATCAGGTTTTTTTTTAAGTAAGGAATGAAATGCAATTGTTCAAACATAAATTTATAGATAAATGCATGTACCTGAGATGTCACCAATTGTATTTTTTTGCTTTCTTTCCCTGGGACTATTTCATAGTTGATATATTTGAAACTTTTCATGTCTGTAACCATATTCCCAAATTCATTGTCTCCATTCTCGTGCATACATTGGCTCAATAATGCCATTCCAGCACAGTTGTAGCAAGTTCTATCCAAACAGGATTTTGCATAGTAAGTTTGCCCCTCAGGCCTATTGCACATGATACTATGCATGAATTCTCTTCATGAGGTCGGAGGTATTGTCAAGGAGCAATCCTGCACATGGTTAGTATGCAACACACGACGAATGTACAAAAATGTTTCATAGTAATATTCATATTCTACATGGTATCTACAAAAACAAGTGTTACGAAGAGTATTTATTCTAACATACCAGGGCTTACATTTCTCAAAAGATCTTTGCCCCAAATTCAATTGTCTATGTTCATTCCTAAATTTCTCGTATAGTTCTGTCTGTTTTATATCAAGAAGATGCTTAATATGTGGTTCACGGTCCTTTGAACCCCTTCTCAGTTTTAGTACATCCTTCCGGTTTGAAGAAGGCCTTGTGTGATCATGCCAAAAACTCTGCACTAGTCCCTTTACTGCATCAACTAGCTTCATGTCATGACGTGGCAACCGACCAATAAAGGCCCAAAAATCTGTCTGGGCGGTTGTGTCAAGATGTTCTCTTCTAATAGAATACCTATGGAGGGTTTTTACATTCAAATTAACTAGTTTAGATGTAGGCTTCAGAAAACAAAAGACCCTGGTGTTCTTATTTACAATTGTTTGTGAAAACACACGACGAGCCGCATTGCGGTCCTTTGACCGCGTGTTCTTACCAACTTTACCAAAGGCATCTACCAAGCTTTTAACTATATGAGAACTTGGTCCAGAAGTCTTTATCATCTTTATCCCTAACGATTTCCTAACAATATTCATGCCCCTAGATTTTAACAATGATAAAAATAATCTACATTTATCTCCATCACATTTAGAAACAAAATATTTATTTAGTATCTGTTGAGTTTGATAAGCAATACTGCGTTTAGATAGCGTACCTTCAATGGAATTGAGGAGTCCTTCATCAACTTCTATGCGCTTTGGAGTTCTTTGACGTGTGCTTTCTAATGGAGGTAAG
>LPNX010129990.1:36958-61958 GCA_001517045.1 Pseudotsuga menziesii | reverse complement strand
GATAGTATCCCAAACCTTAACTCTATTTTGTGGGTTGTTTTCACATAATGTCCTCCACAAATCATTTATGCATGTTCTTGGCTCCATAATCCACTTCTTCCAACATGCACTTGATTAATAGGCTGATTATTCCAATAAAGCTCAACATTAGCTATACGATGTTGGGTTTCCTTGAGCTTTATGTATTTTGTATTCATATTTGAATATATCTTTATTATGAAATCTATAATTATTAATATAATATATAATAAATTAAAATAAAATAATTTCATGTATATTTGTATTGATAACATCATACAATCAAAATCAAATTGCAAAATGAATATTTGAAGGTGCTTGAATTTATTTAACCATTTAAATAATAAAAAATAACAATCACAAAAATCATTAAATAATCAAACATTTTTTTAAATATGATGATTTTTTTTATCAGTAAGAGCTGTTCCTTCTATTGCATAGTGAAAAACAGATAAATACATAGTCGTGGATGACTCCAGAAGCATGGAGTCAGGAAACGGTCATGGAACCACATGAGAGAGGTGTGCAAAAGGCCCAGACTGAATATCTAGCCATAGTTATTTCTTCCTAACCTTATACATTTGCAAATTCAGACAACTAAAGAAGTTAAAGAAGAGAAAAGTACTGAGAAAGATCATCAAGAGTGCAAAACCAACATTGCTAGGAAGAGTTGCTAGATTTTCTTGGAAGATTCAGCTTCATCTGCATTGTCCTTGCCGGTTTTGGCTGCTTTGGTGTCCTTGTTGGCACGCTAGAAGGGAGGTTCCAAGAGCTACATAAGATTTTTCATATGGACCAGACCTCGCTCAACGTCCTCCTTGAAGGTGCTGACAGTGAGCTTCACATAATCCCCAAATCTTTCTCGTTCGCTCATTTCTATAGCTAAAATGAATTTCAACCTCCAATAGTTTGAGATGGTGACTTCAGGCCCAAGCCTGTCGTGCCCACTATATGCCAGTTAATTAAAACTTAACATGCAGAGTGCTAAACATAAATGATCAACCCAAGGAAGTCTTTTATTTCAAAGTTATCGTGCAAGATCTATGCAAGCACAATTTCAACCCGACATTGTTATCTATTGGTATGCAATTGAAACTCTTTATAAACTAGATTACAACTTTTTGAAAGTAAATCAATACTCAAACCTATTCATAAATCAAACTGTAAATCGAACACACTTCAAACAAGATCTATTTCTATGAAACAAGATCTGATTGCATAAATATAAAAGAAGTGTTGTGTTGGCCAATGATCTATCGAAATGAATTAACAGAACAACACTATGATAAATCAAATGAATAAAAACATGGACTAAATAATAAAACAACTATGATAAAATCATACATCATAACATTGTGTTCTCTCATATTCCTGAATCTCCTATCCTACCCAATCCTCTTCTCAATGAGATTGATTACATATTTATACATAAAATTATCTCATGGAAATGAAGAACTGAACCCCCAACTTGTGATTTGCAACAGCTGAAACACGGCCGTAACTGTTGGCAACTTTTGAACCGGTTGCAACACCAAATCTGAAAAATACCCTCTCGAAAAACCACCTACATATCGCAAACCATAGTTTTTTTTGGTGATTTACTCGCGAGTTAGGTGAATGAGGATGTTACGCACAAAACCCATGTCTCGAATTGTTGAGATTCATTTCCATCTGTCCACAAATCAAGACGCGAATCAAGGTGTTCTTTAATTCATCAAAGATAAAAGAAAATAATCATTATTAACCACTTACAACATCAATGAAAGTAGTATGTTATTTTACGCCCAGCTACCACAAATGGATGGAAGATGGAATGATAAATGGGCAATAATGGTAAGAAAATGGATGAAAGATATGTTGATAAGTGATGGAAAAATGGACAATTCCAGGGCTCAACATCTCCGCCAAACTGAATTTGTTGCATGTCCTCATGCAACTCAATACCTGTGTAGCATTCGACTAGAAAAACTCATTTACTTGTTTCTTCATTTTACCATTCGCACAGCTGCAGCTAGAAGAAATGGAGAGTTTAACAAAAATTGACAGTCATTTAGCGGAGGATTTAGCAAAAAATTTGGCGGATTCGAAGCTCTTTAGTAGAAATTTGGTGGAATCGCAGCTTATTTTAGCAGAGAATTTGGCGAAGGTTTTAGCGAGATTTTGGCGGAATAGTGCTAAATTTAACGGCAAATTTGGCGGAGTCACAGCTTATTTTAGCAGAGAATTTGGCGAAGGTTTTAGCGATGATTTTGGCGGAACAACGCTAAATGAGCGGCGAATTTGGCAGAGTCACAACTTATTTTAGTAGAGAATTTGGCGAAGGTTTTAGTGACGATTTTGGCGGAACAACGCTAAATTTAGCGGTGAATTTGGCGGACTCGCAACTACTAGAAAACGGACTCGCAACTCACAGCTGCCGGAAAACAGACTCGCAGCTGACGAAAAATGACTCATAGCTGACGGAAAACGGACTCCCAGCTCGCAACTGACGGAACGGAAAACTGGAAACAGACTTGCAGCTAACGGAACGGGAAACAGGAAACGGACTCGCAGCTGATGGAACAGGAAATGGACTCGCAGCTAATGGAATGGGAAACAGGAAATAGACTTGCAGCTGACAAAACGGGAAATGGACTCGCAGCTAATGGAATGGGAAACGGGAAATGACAATATTTTATGGTGTTGGAGCCTTTTGAACGGGAAACTTCTAAAGCCATTTTATCCCAAACGACGAATTGGGTTGGGATGAAATTTTGCAAGCAAGTAGCTACCACTCTAATGCATCTCCACGCCAAAAATTAGGCAAACCCACATCACAGATTTCTAGAAAAATGCAAATTGGATGTAGGTGATTATGGCCATATTCTAGAAAACCATGCACTGGATTAAGATGAAACTTTCCAAGTTTGTTCATCTTGGTATTATGCACTTCCTGTCGAAAAATCATGAGAATATAACTTACCAATTGAAAGATATGCCCATTTCAATTTCTGCACTTTTGAACATGAAAAAAAATGTGTTACAGCTGAACTTCCTGAACCAATATTTCCAAAAAAACAAACTAGGTTGGGATGAAATTTTGTAAGCAAGTAAATACTCTTATAATGCATCTCCACACCAAAACTTATACAAACCCACATCACGGATTTCGAGAAAAATGTGAATTGGATGTAGGTGATGATGGCCATTTTCTTGAAAACCGTACATTGGATTGAGTTGAAACTTGCCGCGGTTGTTCTTCATGATGTTATGCATTCCCTGTCGAAATTTTAGGAAAAAAAAGCTCACGGTTTGCAAGATATCCTTAAATCAAATTCTGCATTTTTGCCAGTGATGAATGAATAAAAATCAGTATGCATAAAAAAATGTCAAAAACCACTCCCCCAAACTAAATATGTTGCATGTCCTCTTGCAAAAGAAGAGTTGTCATCTTATTTGGAAAGTAGCCATCTCCCCCAAACTTAACATATGCAGCATGTACTCATGCTTTGATGAGACTCTTCAAGGCAGAAAACAAGTTTTGATCTTCATTTTTGCCTTGGATATGCCTTCACCTTCTGAGATGCAGCAATGAAATGAGCTAGAAATAGATGGCTGGTCATGAAACCGTGGGGTGAGCATGGCTTCACACTAACAATTGATGCTTTTGTTATGTGGATATAAACCCTGTAATCATGAAATCTCATGTCCCAAAAAAAAACTTAGTTTGCTGCCATGGAAATATAAGCATGTTTTCCCAAAGGCTAATTTGTCTTTCATTATTATGAGAATATCTTTATAGTGACAACAACATCTCTCTTCCATTATGAATCACAACATCAAATATGCAAGGACCATGATAACAATTGTAAACCAATGTGGGCATTACTAAACAATGAAACTGATACCTCTGAATGTATTCTCTGTTATATGGCAGCATAAAATTCTACCACTGTAAGTTCTCGAGAAGCAACAACAATGCCTTTTGTTCCTACAACTGGTTCTTGTGTGACAGCAGTAGATCATTTTTTCATGCTTGGTCAGTTGGGTTGGAATTTGAAGTGGATGTGCATGAATGATGAAGTGTCAGAATTGAGTGGGAAGTGATGGGAATGGATGGACATAAAATGCTATATAGAAAATGGAGATGGCTAATGCTTAGTGGTTCTTCATGACATTTCCCTAAATTTTTAATAAATAAAAAACTCATGCTATTTTACCTCAAGTGTTACCTCCATGGAAGCCTTGGTTGACATGAATGGACTGGTGTATGTTGGAGCTATGTAGGCCGATCTGTTGTTGAGACATATGTATATGAGAGCTAAAACTGGATGAGACTGAATTTGAACCATGATGTTGTGTGGGTTGCATGTAAGACTAGCTGCTGAGACAATTAATGAGGATAAATTCTACCATAGAAGCAGAAAGCCCTTTCTCTTATTCTGAAAATCAACTGCTGAACTAAAAATGGAAAGGATTTGCAAAACTACTGAACAAATGATGCTGCAAATCATTGTTGAAACCATTAGATCACATAATCTTCAGCTGCTACAAAACTGAGGTACAATTTTTACCATGCGAATAAATGTGCTGAAGTCGAGCATGGAAAGAAATCATTGGATTACCAGTCATTAATGTATGCTGTTAATCAATGTGAAGAAACTCACTTTTGATGACAGTGAGCTCTAAATTACCTTAGTGCATCTTGACAGGTACGAATGAATGTGTTGGAGTCGAGTCACCTGCAAGATTTGTCAATCAAGAGGCATTGATGAATCCCCATGATGAACAACAATGAAATCTGCCATTGATTTATGCAGATACCAAGGCACTATAAAACTCTAATCTCAATCCCAGATGATGTGTCGGAGTCGATGGGACAAGACCATTAGAAGGTGGACCTTGATGAATTCCACATCATCCAATACGAGTACAAAATAAATGATTGTGAAGAATCATAGTGAAAAATAGAACCAACATGAAACTTAGAAGTGGAAAGTATATGTGAAGTCATGATGTAGTAGTGATGGGAAATAAAACAGTTATGGTGACTACATAAGCAGTGGAAAATGGGACTTCGAGATGAATGGATTTTTAGGGTTTTGAAATGAGGAGGGTGAATGAATCTACCATAGTGCAATTGGCTTCTTGAGGGGTTTCTTTCGGCAACAAGTGGGATGACAGGTGTCTAAAAAGGATTCTTGGCATGTTGCAATGAGACTTGAATTTCGAAAACATTGGACTTTGTATGGTTTGCACATCAATCTCTCCATTTTTTTTTATGTGCTCAATCCATTTGCAAATTGAGAAAAAGTCTTCAAGAGTCACTCGTGCATGCATTGACCTTCTTCTTCCAAGGACCTGCAAAAACCTAACACTTGCCTGCAATAAAACATGAGATGATGGAAGAAGGGAGATTATTGGTCTCTCTTCACCCAACACTTAAAAAACAACAACAAACAATTACTTATAAAACAAATCCAAAGCAAAATCCATTTTATACCTGCACGGGAGCAATGTCCATCTTAGACTCACCAACGATATTCTGATCATAGCTTCTTCGTTCCTTGTCCAATTTGAGTGATTCCAAAGCAAAATGAAATTAAATTCATAGGTATATTTCCATTAGAAACATGTTTTTAAAATTCTATGTAATGATGTTCCAAATCACTCAGTAACAGCCTGCATGACAAGGTGTTTTTTCGAATTCTGGACTAGACCAACAGTCATGGTTTTAGGCTTAACTTTTTTGTTTGATAACAGATTGATGTGATTCAAATTGGATATGAAAGTATATTCATGCAGTTATCTCCATTAGAAACATGTTTTGAATCCAACAAGAATTGATGGGTAAAATAAGCCAATAAACAGTCTAGAAAATAGAGTTTTAGGAATGCAGATTTGTGATAGGCAATCGGTATTTTGGTCATAAAATTTGCATATGATATCGGAATGGAGTGATTCAAATTGTTTTGTAAACTATATTCATAGGGGAACATAAAAATAAAACATATTTGTAAAATATGTCCAATAAGGCATCCAAAAATTGACTGTCCCAGCTCTGTTCCTAAGCTGCCTGCTTGACACCCTGTTAGTATTTTGGCCATAAAATTTTCGTTTAACACCCAATCGTAAAAATTAAATTTTTTTTGGACACTAGATTCAAAGGGACACTTGGGATGTAAACATGTTTTAAAAATAAGTCCATTTGGTCTCTAAAAAATGGACTGTCCCGACTGTGTTTCAGTAAAATTTTCAAGCCAAAATGTCACAAAAAATTCAATAAATTAAATTTGATCCCCAAAAAATGATCGAAATAGGGGTGAATGTTTTTAATGATGTAAATTTAAATATAAAACACATCCATACCAAAAATTTTAAGCATTGAACACCTAGATTTACTTACACGGTCTGTTGTAGCCGCAGCTGCAACTCTTAAAAAAATGACATAATGTTGAAATAAAACATGTGTATTTTTATGGAAAATAAAAAATAAATACATATCATGATGTGCAACACACACATATCGCAAACTCATAAATTTTTACCTGTAGCACAGTCACAGCTGGGTGTTCAAAGCATTCATGAAAACATCTCATACCCATTCCTTATCTTTCTACTTTCTGATCTTCTAGATCGCAACAAGGCGCAAGAAGAGAGCATACTTATTCAAAAATACAATAAAAAACTTAAACAAACAAAAGCATGGTTTTATTCTGTTACTCTATCCTACCTTATTCTACTTGGAAATATAATTTTTTTTCAAGTGTATGCATATTTCCAATGGAGCCACTTTCAAAGAAGTGACTCAAGTATGCTCATACTCCTAACAGAAAAATATAACTTTATAAATGTTAGGATATGTGAGATCAACTTCCCTTGAAATGATGGTGCCAAGAATTGGTGAAGTATGAAATGATGCTGCAGACCGATGATAGATTGAAACCAAGCTTCAATATAGTCTTTGTTCCCTTGATTGCTCATGGATGTTACACCATGAAGATCCTTATTAAACTGATATTCCTCAATGCATAAGAGTTTCGGATCTAATGATGTGAATGATGCTTTTGGTTCCAATGGTTGTTCTCCATCAAATATCACGTGTGTCTTGTTGATCTTGTCTGCTTGTTTATGAGGACTAGAAGAAACTCCATCTGCAAAACTTGGATTTAAAACATGTTCAGGCCTCATATGGATTTGCTGCAACAACGCATAGCCTTTTTGCAATGGTGTAGATGAGGTAGAACAAGAGGGAAATGTAGGAACATTTTGCAGTTCAGCACTGTAAGCATATTGTACTGCTTTATTATGATTAGGATGGAGGGTGGATTGGACAGGAAATTGTGTTGGATACCAAGGAGTTTGATGAAAAAATATATGTGGCTGATGTAGATGATTGATTTGTGAGGTTGATATTGAAGGACCAACATGTGTTGCAGCATGAGGGAGAGTGGCCATATAATCATAAGATAGGCCATTCCAACCTTGTGGGTAAGGTAGGTAAGAGTTAAATTGAGGCTGCGATAGCTGCCATGGTGGAAGAGTATTCAATGATTGAGTATGAGAGTAAGGAAATGGAGGGATATAATTTTGAACCATAGATGTAGGCCATGGTTGACATGACTGTTGCAACGAGTTGGCTGCAACTCCCAGATCTCTATGATATGTTTCTTTAATATTTGGTAAGGAGGGACAATGATCTGTGGAATGATTCAAGTCACATATACCACAACTTTCAAGACTATCCAAAGGGAAATCCCTTGCTTCTCTTATTTCCTCCTACTTTTCCTTATCCTGCAAAACACCCAATTGTGAATCAGCTTTAGAAATTTCAAATAAATTGTTTATTTCAGCTCGTAAAACTCTTGTTTTTGCAGCAGATTTCAAAAATGAAGATAAAAGTTCCTTAGAATTCTTACCAGTCTTGAAGTTTCCTCTTGAATACCTTCTACATAACTCACAAATATCATCATATGCTAACTGAAATACATTACCTGTTTTGATCAGATTCAATATTTCTAAATATTCAGCTTGGATTCCCTTGAGTAGAAGTGTTTTTAAGATTTCCTTCCCCAGTTTCCTCTGTTTGGATCTTTGGAGGTTATATTGAAAGCGTTCTATGTATTCCTCCAGAATCTCTTCTTCTCCTTGTGTCATTTCGAAGATGTCTTCATTGACCATGCAATAATCTTGGTACCTTTTTAAGAACACATGTTTCATATCTTCCCAAGTTTGTATACAATTCCCACTGAGGCTCATGAACCATCAGGGGGCTGTTCCTTTTAGAGTAAGGGGAAACACATTCAACTTTTGATCATTAGCACAATAACCATATCCTCTACAAAGTACTTCAAATTGAAATAAAAATACATCAAGGTCTTCATTTTCCAAACCGTGAAAATTTGGTAGAACATGTGGGGGAATTCTTTTCGTTGGTGCCACTCCTCTCGAATCTCTGATGGAAAATTTGAAGGTAACAACTTATGCATCTTTCTTACCTGCCATATTTTCATTATATTCTTCGTGTGCTATCTTGAGGCTCCTCCTTCGAATGTTCCTGTCAACTTGTTAGTAGAATGGGTGGTGCTTACAACACCAATAAGGGGAATGATAAGATTTATGCTCCAAAGATTGAAATTGAAATAAAACTGAATGTAAAAACAGAAAATCCACACTCAAAATAAATTCAATAAACTGAAATGTAATCATGCAACCTACATGTCCTACTTTGACAATGCATCTACAAAACAATGTCAGATGTACTTTTGCACAATTAATAACTTCCCCGGTAACGGTGCCAAAATGTCATGCCCACTATATGCCAGTTAATTAAAACTTAACATACAGAGTGCTAAACATAAATTATCAACCCGAGGAAGTATTTTATTTCAAAGTTATCGTGCAAGATCTATGCAAGCACAATTTCAACCTGACATTGTTATCTATTGGTATGCAATCGAAACTCTTTATGAACTAGATCAAAACTTCTTGAAAGTAAATCAATACTCAAACCTATTCATAAATCAAACTGTAAATCGAACACACTTCAAACAAGATCTATTCCTATGAAACAAGATCTCATTGTATAAATATAAAAGAAGTGTTGTGTTGGCCAATGATCTATCGAAATGAATTAACAGAACGACACTATGATAAATTAAATGAATAAAAACATGAACTGAATAATAAAACAACTATGATAAATCTAATGCATGAAATAATGAATTAACAAATAACAGATCTATAAAATAAAACACCTACAATCAACACTACCAGCATCTGCTCAGGGAAGAGGGCCCTTCCTCCACTGAGCAGAGTTGGATCTCCACAATAAAAGTCTACAACTCCAGAATTAAGAAACTTCCAGCATGTATTATCATAATGGAAGAATTACAATAGATTTGGATCAAATCCTACATCATAACATTGTGTTCTCTCCTATTCCTAAATCTCCTATCATCCATCTCCTATCCTGCCTAATCCTCTTCTAAATGAGATTGATTACATATTTATACATAAAATTATCTCATGGAAATGAAGAACTGAACCCCCAACTTGTGATCTGCAACAGCTAAAACACAGCCGTAACTGTTGGCAACTTTTGAACCGGCCACAACACCAAATTTGGAAAATACCCTCTCGAAGAACCACCTGCATATCGTAAACCATAGCTTTGTTTGGTGATTTCCTCACGTGTCAAGTAAATGAGGATGTTACGCACAAAACCCATGTCTTGTATTTTTGAGATTCATTTCCATCTGTCTGAAAATCAAGACGCGAATCAAGGTGTTCTTATGTGGCATGCATTTTCGGTTAAGCCTGTAACAGCTGGCTATGAGTGTCCTATACGTGACAACTCACTCCACAAACCATCATTAGTAAAATTATGCATAATATTCTTTAATTCATCAAAGATAAAGGAAAATAATCATTATTAACCACTTAAAACATCAATGGAAGTAGTATATTATTTTACGTGCAACTACCATAAATGGATGGAAGATGGAATGATAAATGGGCAATAATGGTAAGAAAATGGATGAAAGATATGTCGATAAGTGATGGAGAAATGGACAATTCCAGGGCCCAACAAAGCCTGAACTTGAATTCCTCGTAGATCTCAGCCTTCATTGCTGTGATGGATTCACGAATGTGGTATGGATTTTCCTCTTGAAAGAGATCCTCCCAATATTCACCCTTCACACTTTTCCCATATGAAGACATCATTGAGGAGGAGGGTGAAGGCCAAGCAAGGCTTATGCTGTCCAGGGATTTCGCCACAAAGGGATCACAATGCACCAGGAACAAGTGAGTCTGCTCATAATCAGGATGAGTGATGAAACTAGTGGAATGAAAAATTGACGACAGAACCTTGACAATAGAGCCTCTTCAGCTGAACCTCTGCAACTGTGCAATAACCATCTGGCTACAACCAGGATTGTGGAGCTCCGAGTCTATATTATTATAGCCAATTCTCTTCAGATGAAGAATCCACTGGAATCCAAGCCAAGTGCAATTCAACATGCCACGAAGATCAGGACGAGCAAGTTGGTAAAGAGGTAGAGTAATGGACGCCATGGCGGATCTGTTATGAATTAGATTAGAAGCATGAGGGAGGTCTTTCAATGCAACCCAAGGACACCAGGTGCTTGATTTAGGACTATCATGCTGGTATAGAGGCAGAGTAATGGACACCATGACGAAGCACTGTCTAATCAAACTCACAGCGTGAGGGAAGTTCTTCAACACAACAAAGGACTTTTAGTGCAGGTTTTAAGCATGGAAGTGGGTAGGGGAGGGGATGCCGCCTGCATTGGCACATGCCCTATCTTCTCTATACCAATCATTCTCATTCTCATGAGCACTCACATCTAGGATATTGTGGTCTTGCATAACAATCTGTTTCCAATTCTTCCTGTCATCAAGCTCAATGTTGTCATCTCAACAAGAGTAATGGATTGCAGAGTTCTGGGTGATTCCCCTATTAGCAATAGAGTCCGCTAACTTGTTGGAATTTATTCTTACGTGTTGGAAGATGATCGCTCCATTCTCCATGAGTATGTTGCTTAAGGTTTTGATTTTGGTTTCCAACCTCCAATTTTTGGCCACCTTGCTTCCAGTGGAGCCAGCCTATAATCTGATGGCCATATTGGTGATTAGAAGAGGGTCCCCTTCTAGGATGAGAGGGATCCAATTCTTGCTGAGAGCCTAGATGAGGTTGAACAATAATCCTTCCAGCTTAGCAGGATTGTTGGTGGATAGGCTGAGAGAGCCCCAAAAGACTCCCTGAATTTTTTCTTCATTGTTTCTAATGGCACCAGCGAAACCTACAGGGACTGGATTTCCTTTGAAGGCCCCATCGAATTTGAGCTTGTAAGTGCAAGGGGGGGGGGGCACGAATCAATTGGCTGGGTGAGTTCAATTTTATTTTCTCTGTGATGGCAGGGCCAATGTAGTTAGGGATAGTAGTGATTCCCCAATCCCATAGGATTTGCATTTCATTGTTGTTGGTAGTTAGGTCCTTGTATTTCCAAACTGAAAGTTTCAGAGTTTCAATTATGTGCTTCTTTAATATTGCCCAGACATCCTCTTCCTTCCTACTCCGGTTATTGACTATTATGTTGTTTTTTTCTATCCATAATTCCCAGACCACGAATCTAGCCTGAAGAGTTCCCAGATTCTATTAAGGAGCATGCTGTTGAAGGGTTGGTGAGGCCAGTTTTCTCATTAGAGGAAATTTGGGGTCTAAAAAGGGCCTTATAAGAAAACGCGCCAACAATAAATTTTGTGAGTTGGAATTCAGGAACGAATAGAATTTCAATAAAATGAGTCAACCATAATGGTTGAATTGACATATTTGTCATAAAAGAAAACTATTTTTTTTGTTCGTATTTTCGACATATTTCCCTGTGTTTTTACTCAAATTTCAAGCGGGAGAGCTCGTTGGATGCGTAATTTAATTCCGCACCCAACGAGTACCCACACTGCATACTTTTGATGGACCCTGCTACCCCAAAAATAAGAAATACCTGAAAAAATGTGACGATGATGTCATCATCACGTTTTTTCACTTATTTCTTATTTTTGGGGTAGCAGGGTTCGTCAAAATTATGCAGTATGGGTACTCGTTGGGTGTGGAATGTCATCATCACATTTTTTCAGGTATTTCTTATTTTTGGGGTAGCAGGGTTTGTCAAAAGTATGAAGTGTGGGTACTTGTTGTGCGTGGAATTAAATTCCGCATCCAATGAGCTCTCCCGCTTGGAATTTGAGTAAAAACACAAAGAGATATGTCAAAAATACGAACAAAAAAGTAGTTTTTTGCATTCTTCCTCCAAAATTAATAACTATTATTTTATTATTTTAACTATCATTTTATTATTTTAACTATTATTTTATTATTTTCTTTAGGAGGCCCATTTTAGACCTCAAATTTCTTCTAATGTATGGATAGATCCAAGCGTCCTTTAATTCTGGTCGATTTTATGAAAATTATTTCTCCTTCTTTCTAGATGTTGTCATCAAACTTGCATTCATCAAGGAGGTGGTCGATGGTTTCCCCGTTGTATTTGCATAGATAGCACCAAGAAGTTTTGATGCTATCTCTGTTTTTTTTTCGATTCTCCCAAGTTAAGATGAGTCTACGGAGGAGGAGCCATAGGAAGGTTGAACTTTTGGGCTAGAGGTTGGCTTTCCAAACCTTTTTCCATCTATGATATTGGTCGTCATTGGTTGAATTGGAGAGAATTGTTGCTGCTTCTTTCATGTTGAAGGCGTTGGATTGCGAGAGCCCCCATATTATTTTGTCATTATCATGGTTGATTTTGATTTGATGGGTTTGGAGATCATTCCATAAACCTTGTATATCTTTAGAAGGACTGATGGCCTACCACTAGTCGAAGCATTTCCATTTCCTGAAATGATCACCCATATTGATCTTTTGCCACATATCACTTACTTTGGAGGCACGTTTTAGTAGCAGCTGTTCTTGAAGTATAGGGAGGTTTTAGTCTTCTCGTAGCAGACGTTTTTGGTTCCATGAGTCTTGAAAGAAGTCCTTCGTGTTTGCATTTTGAACCTCCCAGAAATTGTAGTTTTGTATTATGTTCCGGTTGGCATGTTTAGAGTTCCATATTTGTGATCCTTTAACATTGGTGTTGAATTTGATGAGGTTCTGCTTATAATAGGTGCATGAATATTTGGCTTTCCATAAGAGAGCCCAAGGTTCATTAACAACTTATTAACTAATCCTTGATTCATTTTTTTAATCTTGTTACTCACTTTCTGTAGAAAATTCTGAGTGCTATCCTTTTTGGATCTTTATGTTTAGTTTGAGATCGTGAAGATGGAAAGTATGGATGCTCGTTAAGGATATATATATCTAATTTGATTGAACATAGTTTCACGCTCATTGCATACAAAAATTATTATTTTGATAGGCATATATATCTTAGAATTTTGGGTGGACTACCATATATGTTTTTTCATCTATGAATGAAAATGAAACTAAATGTAGTGTCCAGATTGATTCTATGGAACTTCAACTTCAACTATTTAATTATTAGATACAACTTTGAGATTAATTTGATAGATGATACAACTATTAGCTTAACTTCAACTCCAATAATGACTTTTACTTGAACTTTACTTGAATTGCACTTCCTAATATATTACCTCTTAAATTAACTCCAATGATTACACAACTATTAGCTTAACTTAAACTCTAATCATGATTATATTGGATAACTATTGACTTAACTATTAGATACAACTATTAGCTTAACTCCAATGATTCTACATCTATTAGCTTAAGTTCAGTTCAACTCTAATCTCGGTTATATTGGGTAACTATTATATTAACTATTAGATAACTAATAGGTAAACTCAAATAGTGATACAACTATTAAATTAAATTTAGATGAATGTGGTAATTAAAAGGTGGTAGTAAAAAACTATTAGATGAATGTGTAGTTGTACTCTTGAGTCCATCTCTTACCCTAAAGAGTCAAGCTTCATTGCAGTGAAACCATGCACCGCCAAATAAGCTTTCCATTTGGCAGTGTAACATGATGAGAATAATAGGCTAGATAATGTAAGCTTTCCATTTGGTCGTGCAGTGAAACCATGCAACGCTCAATGCAATCTAAAACTATGTATTAATAATTTATTATAGATCTCAATGTGTCAAATATATACCTCTTTGCCTCAGACATATTTATCTTATTAATATGATTATTGCTAGTTATACCAATGCATAGATTTAAAAGACAAAGCAAATCAATACAACCTAGTCAAATCATACCATGACTCAATAGCTTGCAATGCCATGTAGAAGATGATAAAATGAAGATATGTTCCCACATAAAGCGCAAAAAGCCTCCACATAGTTGGACCATGTGCATGCCCTCCATACAACCCACACATCGAAGCCACCCATGCTCAATTTGCAATACAACTTATTTGAGCAACCTAAAGAGCATTGATATGAAAATAACACAATAGAGAAACGCGTGCAAACTCAAAATATATCACATGTATTAATTTTTTAGGTTTTAATTTTTTTATCCCACATATGGTCTCTATATAGACAGAGTTTATTCAAAAGTTGTCCATGCATTCAATGAAGAAATGAAATGAGACTGGTTGGACGATGGTGTTTGTTTATTGTACATGGTATATCAATGAAAAGTTAATGGTTTAAAAAAAAGTAAATAACACAAAAGGTTAGGTTTTAAAAACAATTTCATCAAATTGTGAGCTACCCCTATACAAAGAGGAAAAAAATCCCTTGTAAAATAAGTGATCTCCACATTACCACTCTTTCTCTATATTATTCTCATATGATATGTACATTTCTTTATTTTGGAAATTCCTCTTTACGCCAAGTGGTTTATACACCTTTAATTATCATTAATATTTAATTAAATTTGATTATTTTAATTAATTCTATATTAATACCACTATATTAAGTGATAATTATAGATAATACAAAGCAAATAAATCCAAATCACCTCATCTAAAACTATAGGTTCTTTTACCATTTTAGAATCATTTTATTTTTTTAATTATAAATTTTTGGCTTAACCTTGTCTTTAAACTTATAATACATGAGGCTGAATCTATACCCAAATTGTATTACACCCAAAATCTAATTCCATCAAATATTATAATCAAATTTTAAAATTAGAATATGTATTTGGCTTTTAATGAAAAAACTAATTATTATTAAAATCTTCTTTATTAAACATATCATTTCTATTTCTTTATGAATATTGTTTGATATGTACCAAATTTTACTCACAATCTATTCATATCTATTCATCCTATTTCAAGATTAATTAAATTATTACAAGTATTTTTATAACATTAGAGTATTTATATCTATTTATCATATTTCAAGATTAATTAAATTATTACAAGTATTTGTATAGCATTAGAGCATTTATATTTTCCAAGATCAAATAGTTAATACTAAAGTCCAATAGTCTTAAAGCATTAGCTCAAGTGACAATAACAATGTCAGGGACATTGCCACCTGGTGGCTCTTGTTTTTATATAAATATCATTTACAAGATTAATTTTTAGCAATTTTTATGATGAATTTATGGTCATATTTATGAATTTGGTTAAATAATAAATTCCCAAAAAAAGTTGAACATAAAAATGTGGAAAATGGATGCAATCAAGTGGGTAAATTTTTTAAATCAATCCAACATAATGTTAACTTCACCTCTTAATTATGAGAACTATTTAAATTTTTTTGCATATACTTTGTGAATATTTCCTTAACTACACATTCATTAATAATAACAAGAGCCATGAAGTGGCAATGTCCCCGACATTGCAAAGAGGTATTGCTAGAGGAAGAAAGCTAAAGAAATAAAACCTAGATGAAAACATGCATGCAAAAAAGAATAGGTATTATGATTTGAAAAGCGACGCTTCTATGGGAAATTCAATTTCTTGACTAAGGTGGTACTCTTTGGATTCCTTTGCCACCATAAAAAGTAAACGTGGAATAGACTACTTTGGTTCTTGCGTGATGTGTCAAATGTATGTGTCAAAATTATACATTATTTTGTTTAATATTTATGTAGAAAAGTTATATTATGATTATAAGGCCAAAATCTTGCATCGATTCCTAGTTTAGTTTTTGGATAACTTTTTCAAGATCTACAAAGATGTGGAACAAATGTAGTTGTTTGATTTAGATACCAATTTATATTTAAAAAAAAGAAATACAAGGCCATATTTGAAATGGGTTGTCTTTCTTTTCAAGAAAGACCTCCAATTAAACCTTTTTTAAACATTGATTCCAAGGGAAAACATGAGGTTACTAATATTCCTAAATATTTGCTAAAAGTCTAGGACAATTTTTTTACATTGACAACTATAACAATGATCTCCTCTATATCGAAAACATCTATATTCTTTCGAGATGAAATTCCATCCTTAGGCAAGAGATATATAATTAATTTAACAAATAAGATGATGGAAAACAAAACCTAAATTTGAATATAAAAATTAAAATATTTGTATTTTTTGTTTTATTTATTTTTATAATAAATCTAAATGATTTGATATAATAAAAATAAAATTTATGCATTTCATAAAATAATATACATAAATAAATAATAATAAACAAATTTAAATCATATATAAAATGAAACCATTCTAAAAACTATATAATAAAATTAAACTTGAAATTTGAATATATGTTGCCCACCATATACCATTTATAAACTATATCTCAAAACATTTGTTTTATTCATTAAAAATACTAACATTTAATGCACTAATTAAAATTTAAAGTTTATACAAAGTTGAGTTAATTTACCCCATACGTGGGTGTCCATGTGAGGGTTAATGGGTGTTGAGGACATGACAGGAGGGCTCGAGAGGAGTGGGTAGGTGTCGAGGTGGAAAGTGCCACTCGGTCCTCCCCACGGGATTATACCATGCCGTAGGGTCCTCCCAAAGCGCAGACTGATTGCTCACATGACGCGAAACACCACAGTCTCTACGATGATGATGAATGTTTTGATCCTGAATTAGTCAATCCGTTTGGTAAATCGTGACGTGCGTCCTTCCCTTTTAGTGGTGAGTGATGCGCATCCTTCTCGTCTGGTAAATCATGATGCACGTCCAGTTAAACATAGGGTGCGACATGCTCATTCTCCTGTGAGCCAAGCTGCCAGCAGGTGCACCATTCCCAAGGCCATATTTTCCTTGCAACAATGAGGCTGTAAGAAAGATCTTATGGATCCAGCCCAGGGATTGTTTGAGATTCATGGTACTAGGCCTCGGGGTCGACGAACTCCTCCGTGCCTCCCAAGTGCGAGCTATAAGAAGGATGAGATGGAGCTTCAGTCTGTCACCAAGGCTAGGTAACCCCTTGGACGTTCTGACCCATGAAATATTGTTCTCGTTTATTGGGGTTTCATACTTAGAGTTTCAATTCTTCGAGCTTTGGACTTGGAGTTGCAGACCTTGCGCTTGGAATCCAGCAACAACGCGCCTCAACACCAACACGCCTTAACAGACCTTGCATGTGGACTCCAGTACTAGCATGCCTTGATGATGATTTCAGGAGGAGCTGGTGACCAGGAGGTTGATTAGGAGCTCGTCTTCAAAAAAGAGGCTCCTGCACACCTTCGCAAATCAATTGCCGCCATAGAGGAATAAATTTACGATGAATTCATGCTTAGACTGGGGCATGATATCACCATGTCCAACTACTGGAGGCTGAAGTTCATCTTGGCCAAATCCATGAGTGAAAGGGAAAGCTTTGGAGAATGCGTGAACCTCATGGTCAGCACCTTCAAAGAGGATGCAAAAAAAGGGCTAGTTCACATAAAAAACCTCATGCAGCTCTCCAAGCCCCCTCTTTAGTAGAGCCAATAAGAATGATAAGGATGTCAACACCAGCAAAGCCTTGGAGGATGAGGTTGAATCCTCCAGGAGGTTCTAACTGCTTTGCTTTGTTCTGTTTTTCATGCTCCCCACAGGTCTCTCATTCTCTTATGTTAACTTCTTAAGTTGTATTGTGTTGTCAACCTTCAACGATTGGGAAGCAGTAGTTATGTTTAGATGCTCGGTATGGCCCAATTTGCATACCTTTCTCAGGTGGTTCCATACATTAGAGGAAATTTCAACTCAAAATGGGCCTCCTAAGGAAAATTAATAAAATAATAAAATAATATTTATTCATTTTGGAGGAAGAAAAGAAAAAACTATTTTTGTGTTCGTATTTTCGACATATCTCCCTGTATTTTTACTCAAATTTTGATCGGGAGAGATCATTGGATGCAAAATTAAATTCCACATCCAACGAGTACCCACTCAACATACTTTTGATGGGCCCCACTACCAAAAAAGCAAGAAATACCTGAAAAAATGTGATGATGATGTCATCATCATGTTGTTTTTAGGTATTTCTTGATTTTGGGGTAGCAGGGCCTGTCAAAAGTATGCTGAGTGGGTACTCATTGGATGCAGAATTTAATTCCGGATCCAATGAGCTCTCCTAGTCAAAATTTGAGTAAAAACACAGGCATATATGTCGAAAATACGAACAAAAAAGTAGTTTTTTTTATGATACCTATCCCCAAATTTATATTAAAAAATTGTTTAAGAGGTGCTCCCTTTTTGAATTTTAAAGCATTTTGATTGGCTAATACATGATGACATGGAATTTGTATTATTTTTGGAAGGCCCATTTTAAATTGAAATTTCCTCTAATGGCCATGGCTTGACTCTCTATTTTCGTGGCGAGCCCAAATATGTAACTATTTTTTATATGAAATAGAAGGATCGTCTCTCTTATTGAGAAAAAACAAAAGTGGAGTTAATTTAGTGAAATAAATTCATTATAAATTTCGTGGACCTCATACGTCATGTCACATAAAATCTAACTAGAAACATCTTCACATATTATCATAAAGGCCATCAGGAATTTTCTGAAACGAGGCAATGTCGTATATGACTGTCAACATATAAATAAATCTCATTGAAACCAAGTGAGGCGCTTTCATTTGTCAACATACATACATGTTCATCAAAATGAATAAACTTAAATGAGTTGCCTCTCCTTTTATAAAGTTTTTTAACAATTCACTGCTTCGGCTACAAACAGGAGAGAGACTAGCTTAAACACACAATGAAAAATATTTGAATCATAGGGAGAAAACAATCTTCTCTCTTATCACCAGAATTTTTGGATCATAATCTACCAAAATATATATTAATTTGTTTTTACAAACAACCTGCAAGTGCATTAAATATGTTGTTGCTTCGTACAAGTATAATTTAGTCTTGTTGATAATCTTCATAGCTTCCAATTTGAAGTGCATTCCACTAGTAGTCTTGTTGATTCTATCATCCAGTTTGGACTCTGCATGTCTCCAATTTTTCCTTCAACTTTTGATACATGTCAACATATTGACTAAACTATTAAGAACTATATAATTCATAGACCTTCAATGAATGGTTGAGTGTTGTTAGTGCGAACTGTCCCAAAAACATATGAAAAATGGTTGAAAACGAGTACGACCGTCATTGTCAAGGAGAGGTGATTCCTTGTTCAGAATGTGAAAATATTACATATATTTGGGTTTTCAAATAAGTTTTAGAAAGTCAATTTCGATACCAAATCAAATTATTGCGGTAATTACAGTGCCCAAGCTATACCTGTGGGCATGATATATTATAAAATTAAAGCTGGTAGTTTTTTTTTTATTTCTATTCAAACATTGAATTTTCATTGAAGCAAAAAAACACACAATTCTACTGACCTTAGCCAATGATTTTATGGGTTGTATTATTAACTTATGCTCTTGGGTTAGATGAAAGCATGGATGATTCGACGCGAGATGAATATCCTAGGGCTATGAAAGATTGCATCTAACACATTTTTAAATGTGTTATATATCGTTAGTATTGAACTTGTCAGCAATCTTCTCTCTCATGGTAGATATATCATATCTATTTTTATTATTAACTCAGTTTATTGTCTAATAAGATGGAAAAGTATTAACTTAATACAATATTTGGTACTTAATCCATGAAAAATAATATCATCTTGTCATTATGGTATAATGAACTTTGGAATATCATGAAATTTGGTATAATTTTTTATGAAAACTTAAATTAATGAATATAAATAATTAAATAAATGACAATTTCATACATTCAAATAATATACTTTTTTGCATCAGAGTAGTGAAGTGCTATATATCCCACTATGTATGAAATGTTATGTAAAGTGGGTAATTATAACACACATGACAAAAATATAACATGCCAACTCATAAAATCAAAAAATTAAAAGCAACACAGATTCATCTAAAACCCAAATCTATCCAACACTAAGAGGGATCCAATTTCTTGAGGTGCAAATTTGTTTATCTTAAATTTTTCCCACATCAAGAAAACAAAATTACTTCTCAAGAAATTGGATCCCTCTTGATGCTCGATAGATTCGAGTTTAAGATGTATCTATGGTGGTTGCATTAAAAGCGGAACATGTTAAAATGTGTTTGACAATGAAAACATTAAGGATTCAATAACATGAGCATGTAAATTGACAAGGAGGAGGTAATAAAGTCAAAATGACCAATGTTTTTCGAACAACAGCTTATAAAGTCAAAATGACCAATGTTTCCTCCTTATTTTAGTAGGCAACTATGATACCTAAAACATAGTTACAAAATTTCTACTATACTAGAAATAATGATAAAAATTTACATCATTCTTTAGCATCCTCATATATTCCAATCTAACAAAATCTAAATGCATCTTTGAAACACACACACATTCCAATCTAACAAATTTTTTTGGATGTTTTTTTTAGCATCTTTATATATTCTAATCTAACAAAATCTAGATGCTTTCAAATGACTTAGTCAATTCCTTTTTGCTGAAAGAAATATATTTAATGTACTAAACTTTTTAATTGAGCTAGTCTTCATTGACATGTTGATCAACCTTTACTGGACTAGGAATATGTCTCTCTTGTCAGCTCTGTATGTCTCCTTGCCTCTAGAAAAGCAGTTGCCTTCTTCTTTGACATTGGTATTGGTTTCTTCTTTGCAATGTTATTGCAAAACCCTTTTGTAGCTGAATTACCAGAACATTTTTCAAAATGCTTATGCTCATGACATCTTTGAAAACCATCACATGAAACAATTGTTTCTGAATTGAGAGGTGATGACCAAGATGTATAAGCCATGTTTTTCTCTTGTCTTTGCTCAAGGCACAATGCCAAGTGCAAAACCCACCCACCCAAAACTATATGTAAATATCCCTCTCTTTTTACAAGGAAGTCAAAACCCCTTATGGTATGTGTACCTACTATTTATAATACTCCTCGCAAATGGGAAAGACTTAATGTGTTTTTGGCATGTGCTCCACAGGCTGGCCCAAACACAAAACTTGTGAGTAACATCCCTTACGAACAAAATCACAAAAATGATGTCATGAAAACATTCAAATTTCATTGAATCCATCTATCACACATTCCAAAAAAAACTAACATATCAAAAATGAACAAAATCACAAAAATGACTCATAAAAACATTCAAATTTCACTGAATCCATCAATCACACATTCCAAAAAAAAAACTAACATATAAAAAATGAAAGAACCTCATCTTTAATTTTTTAATTTTTTTATTATTATTATCAATTTTGCCTTCATCCATGTTCTTATATCAAACATCACGGTTTTATATCAAACATGAAAGAACTGAATATTATAAAATGATTTTTTATTATTATCAATCTTTCTTTATTCACTTTCTAAGATTAAACATGAAAAAACTGAATATTAGAAAATACAAAAAAAACAGAAAAAAAACTATTATCAATCCTTCATCCACAGTAAAAACTATTATCAATCCTTCATCCACAGTCTCATTCAACTCTTTTTTTACCTTTAATGTAGAACTTTGACTTTTCAGCCCATTACCAAAAAACGAGCAACATTTAGACCCACACAAATGCAAATATCTATTGGTGCGAACTTATTTATACACCTAAGTTTGTATCCAAACATGTACATAAATATCGCCATGCAAAAGGCATAAAATCACACTTAAACTTGTAGAAATGATAAAAACAAAGTCAAACTTATTTACGGTACAAGTAGAAAAGTGTTTTACAGCTGAGTATGAAGGATATGTTAACATGGAAGAAAAAATGATTGAAAAGCATATTTTTATTTAATTTTAAATTTTATATAAATTTGAAAAAATTTAATCATTATAGGTTATAGATTTATTTCAAATTCTATAAACAAGAGAATAATAAAATTTATTAAAATGAAATTTTTTTTGCACCTTTAAAAAGTTACAATTCAAAAAATTTCACACTAAAAGGTAATCATTTTTATAAAAATAAAAAGAAACTCACATTATAACCCTGGAGTTTAACTTTCCAACCCACCAAAGTGTTTTTTTTCAAATAAGATAAAAAAGGCTCCATTGCTATAAATACGTCTTCACTATAATTCTGAATCAAGATGATAAATAAACCTTTTTTCTAGAATCAAACTGGGAAGTAGACACATTTTATAGAAAACCTAAATCTATCACCAACAATGGAGCAACTACATCGAATTATTTGAATGCAAACATAAACTCTCTGTTTTATACAGACAAACAGAGAAAAATCACGTCTATTGGACAAAAAAGAACCGTCAATCTAATTTTTCTCTCCCCAGTGCCAATAGGTTTGTATTTTTTAAAGCCTACGGAAGGGTGTGGAGACTTTACAAATATTCCTTCTTCCCTTTTCGCGTAAATTTGGAGAATGCAAATCGATTTTAAGGTGTGTTTTACTTGGAACCTTCCATATTTCCAAAGGGATTTTAATCATTTTAGGGCTCTTAGGGGTAGTTAGGCTTGTCACGTCTCTCTATATATTGAAGTGCATAAGTGGGAAGTGAAGGCAATTGATTTCATTTGTAACCTTACCTGCTACCACACTTACATTAACCAAAAACCAGAGATGATGTAAGGGTGCCCTGGGTTTTGCAATTAAAAAAAAAATAAAAAATAAAAATAGTATTCACTAAAAATAGAAAATAATATTCACGGTAAAATATGACTTTCAGGGATATAAAAATTAAAAATTTACATAAATGAGATTAATGCTTTAAATCTATTGCTAACCCAATAATAAAAATGTGAACAGGTTAATGTAATTTTTTTTAAAGAAGTAACAGAAGATCGAAGTTGAACTTATCCAAAATAAATTACTTCATTTCATTGTTAATTTCATACAATCAAATATTAAAATTCAAAATTCAGTTATGTTGAAGACTTCTACACTGTAAAATATTAAAATTCATTTCTTTGCTCAGAGTTTAATTTGTATTGAAATTTAAATTCAATATTCATTTGTAGGGTTTACATAAACATAGACTGATAATAAATAGTTAATGAATTACCTACTCTAAATTGTTGGTGATAGCAAATTTCCAATTCTGAAAAATGTGGAATAAAAATCTGAAACAGAATCGAAATAGCAATACCGAATAGATCATACCTCCAGCCATTAATGCTACTTGACTTGCTGCAGAATATTTCCCTGTTCCACTCCTTTTAACTTCTTGTACGGTACTTCCAAGCTCTGCTTACTCTTTCTTGATGGTGTAAGACTGAAAGGGATTGAGTTAGTGAGCTTGGGGACCAAACATGGGTTTAATAGCCAAGCTTCCATCAAGCTTCTGTTGGCTATGTGTCAACTGTTCCACAAATCTAGGTAGAGAACCCCAGATGGAGTAATGGACCACTCCAAAAGCTCCCAGCAATAAAACAGTCTCCAAACTAGAAATCAGTTCGAGTGCAGTTGATCACCGAATGAACCGACGGTAGTTTTGAGGAGCCGTGGAATGCGGGATGAAGACACGGGAGCTTACATTCTCCCAGTTGGTCCATACTTCCAAACTTAATGTCTCATCTTAAAACCTATTGACAATATGTATTAAGTAATAGATACAAGAATCATGGCGATAAGTCCTCTTATGACAAGTATTACCTTCCATGTATTACTATGTATTTATTGCTATTTTAATTTATGTGGCAACAATTTCTTAATGAATAAACCTTATGTTTATTCTTGGTCCTCATAAATGAATTTTCTCAAATTAAATTAAGGTGCACATAAGTATGATAAAAAACATCATAGTAATTAAGAATTTCATTAAAAATAACATTGTCCATACAATGAGAAACTACATAATGGAACCAAGTCCCATATTCATTACATGATCCTTGAATTTAAACGGTGGCATGCCCTTAGTCAAAGGATCAGTGATCATTAACTCAATGTTGACGTGCTCAATGACCACTTTCTTTTCTTTAACACGTTCCCTTATGGCTAAATACTTAATGTCGATGTGTTTATTTTGACTCCCACTTTTGTTGTTTTTAGCCATAAAATCAGCAGCTGAATTGTCACAATACATTCTCAATGGCTTAGAGATAGATTCCATAATTCTAAGCCCAGAAATGAAACTCTTAAGCCATACACCATGTAAGGTAGCCTCAAAATAGGAGACGAACTCGGCTTCCATAGTGGAAGTGGCAATCAAGGTCTGCTTGGCACTCCTCCATGATACAACTCCACCGGCCATCATAAAAATGTATCCTGATGTTGATTTGCGTGAATCAACACATCCAACAAAGTTAGAATCTGAGTAGCCAATTACTTCCAAATTGTCTGTTCGTCTATACATAAGCATGTAGTCTTTAGTTCCTTGAAGATACCTCATTACTTTCTTTGCAGCTCGCCAGTGGTCTATACCTGGATTACTCTGATATCAACCCAACATTCTCACAACAAATGCAATGTCAGGTCTTGTGTAGACCTGAGCATACATTAGGCTTCCGACAGCAGAAGCATATGGAATGTTCTTCATTTGTTCCCTTTCAAGGTCGTTCTTCGGGCATTGGTTCAGATTGAACCTATCACCCTTCACAATGGGAGCTATACTTGGTAA
>LPNX010129990.1:7500-36671 GCA_001517045.1 Pseudotsuga menziesii | reverse complement strand
TCGGCTCCAACGTTAAAGTCAGATTCTTGTAGATACACAACATAATCATCAGGAATTGCTGATCTCCTTGGTCTAGTAGATCTTCTTAATGTTATATCACTATCTTCATGAGAAGTATGTGGTTCAACTCGTTGTTCAAAAGTTCTTGGAAACTCTTGAACTACCTGATCTGCTAGAATGTCGTCAACAGCTTGTGGAACTTCAACAATTGGTTGTTCAACACCAGTTTGTACTTGAGGGGTGCTGTGAACAATAACCAATCTATCACTTGAGGTGGAAGGTTGAGATTCTGAATGATCCTTCTCGGAAACTATGTTCCTGGTTAGATCGCTTCCACTGATCAAGTCATTTTCAAGAAATTTTGCATGTCTTGATTCCACAATCCTAGTGCCGTGAGATGGACAATAAAATCTGTAACCTTTAGACCTTTCAGCATATCCAATGAAATTCCGACTAATGGTCCTTTGGTCCAGCTTCTTTTCTTATGGATTATATATTCTCACTTCAGATGGGCATCCCCAAACGTGCATATGTCGCAAACTCGGTTTCCAACCTTTCCATAATTCAAATGGAGTTCTAGGAATGACCTTGGTTGGAACTCGGTTTAATATATACATTGCCGTCTTAAGTGCTTCAGTCCATAAGGATTTAGGAAGATTAGGGCTGCTAAGCATACTCCGCACCATGTCCAATAAAGTTCAGTTTCTTCTTTCTTCTACACCATTCTGGTCGGGTGAATTAGGCATGGTGTATTGGGCAACAATCCCATGCTCTTGAAGAAATTTTGCGAATGGCCCAGGTTCTTGTCCATCTTCTGTGTATCTACCATAATATTCTCCACCTCTATCTGATCTCACGATCTTAAAATTTGCTTGCCGCATTGTTTCTCTACTTCAGCCTTAAATATCTTAAAGGCATCTAATGCTTCGTTCTTTTTATGAAGCATGTAGAGATACATATATCGTGAGTAATCATCTATAAAAGAGATGAAGTATCTCTGACCATGTGAGTCCATCTCTAGACTGCATATATCAGTATGTATGATCTCTAATATGTCCGAACTCCTATTGGCACCTTTCTTTGACTTGTTTGTCTGCTTTCCTTTTATGCAATCCACACAAGTCTCAAAATCAGTGAAATCTAAAGTATTAAGTACTCCTTCATTTACCAATCTTTTAATTCTTTCTATGGAGATATGACCTAACCTTCGGTGCCATAATTTAGAGGAATCTTCATTAATAACACATCTTTTAGTGCCAGTGTGAACATGCATTGAATCATAAGTGACATTGTTTTGTAAATTAATGCGGTAAATACCATTAGACAAAATACCATTCCCAGCATAATCAGATTTACAAAATAAACTGACGGATGTTTTTGAAAAGTTAAAGGAATATCCAAAAGGTACAAGTCTTGAAACTGAAATCAAGTTTCTAGAAAAGCTTGGAACATAAAAGATCTTTTCTAATTCTAAAACAAAGCCACTACTTAAAGTTAAATAACATGTTCCTATAGCTTCCACATGCGAGCCCATCTTGTTTCTTGATAAGATGCTTAAAAATGCTCACTTCCCACTGGCTTCCTTAGGTTTTGCAAACCCTACAAGGAATTTGAAATGTGAATTGTTGATCCAGAATCAATCCACCAAGTGTTAATATTGACATTGACCATATTAGATTCATAACAAACAAACGAGATTGCATTACCTTTGTCTGCAAGCCATTTCTGAAATTTTTCGCATTCCTTCTTCATGTGTCCCTTCTTTTTACAGAAGAAACACTTGGAATCCTTCTTAATATTAGCTTGGGGAGGTACTTTACCTTTCCCTTTCTTATTGGCTTGAGATTTTCCCTTCCTATGTGTTTCCAGCATTGCACTTTCTCCCAGTTCCATCACCAATCTTTCTTCCTCTTGAACACACATGGTCATGAGTTCATTTATTGACCATTTATCCTTATGTGTGTTGTATGAGATTTTGAAAGGTCCATATTGGCGCGGAAGGGTGTTCAGGATGTAGTGCACCAGGAAAGACTCTGATATTTCAACCTCGAGTTTCTTCAATTGAGCCACGTTGTCCCTCATTTGCATGATGTGCTCGTGCACACCTTTCACACTGGTGAGCCTTAGGGATGAGAACTTCATGATTAGGGTGCTTGCTAGTGCCTTGTCTGAAGTGATGAATTGATCATCAGTGGCTTTTAGCAAATCTCAGACCCTTTCATGCTGATCAACTGAACCACAAATACCAGCTGAAATTTTAGTCTTAATGAACATCATGCTTAAACGATTAGATCGCTCCCATCGCTCATAAAGTGTGATGTCCGCTGTAGTGCTGGTATTGGTGAGTGCTGGTGGTTCATCTTTCCTAATAGCATAATCTATGTCCATCCATCCCAAATGAAGGAGAATTCTCTCCTTCCAGACCTTATAGTTATCTCCCTTAAGTTCAGGGATATCACAACAAATTTCAGAGAAATTTGTAGGTTGTACAACTGCATAAAAATAAAGATCACATGCTTATGTTAAAATTGAGACCAAATAAAATTTCATGTTTTACCAATGTAAATTCATGCTTTAAGATTGAATCTAATGAGATAAAAATTGCCTGTGGGATAAATTTTTAATTCAAGCAGATTCAAATATTCTTTATGATAAAACTATTAGTTCATAATTCCTGTGGGTAAGTTATGAATAATTCAATATTTTATCCTAATTAATTACATAAATATAATAAAAATTCCCGTGGGATAAAATTTATTATATTTAGTATAATTAATTACAATTAATGTCTAAACTTTCTTTATAATATTAATTAATTAGAGATGCTGTGGCTATTCTCTAATTAAATATCATATAGATCATTAGACATTATTGCTGTTCACTGTAACAAAACAAGCTTCAAATGAACAGATCTGAATGAGGGCAAGCTAAGAAATTCTGTAATATAAAATCCATTATTTTCATATAAAATAGATATTCAAAAATACCATATTATTTCTATCTAAATCATCTTCCTTCAGCTAAACCATAACATAAATATAGCCATCCGAACTGCAAAATTTATAAAAGATTATAACCACCAAGTATAATTCTTTTTCTAAATAATATACATATCATCACTAACAACATAAGGCAAGTTTCTTGTGAATAAGATGAGTTACAAAGTAGTGCATAGATGGATATAGCACAATATTCACACAAAAACAAAGTGTAATAAGACAACAGCTTGTGCCCTAAGCCTTCATCCACAGACAACATTTTATAGGTCACTAAAATTGAAATAATAACAGTGCTAAAACAAAACTACAGATGAACAAAAATGCAACAGCAGTTCGATAGTTGGCATCAGTGGACATTGAGAATCTATGCACTACAAAAAAATCAAAGAAAAGGTAATAAGCCTTGAGCTCCCCCGATAGATTGAGACCACATTTCCCCTCCATTAAGGCATTGTCCACCTATAACCTTGTCATCTATATTGTCGGTAGAAAAAACAACTCTCCAATGACTAAATTTCAGCCCACTGTTTGCCACTGCGAATCACTAACCATTGGACGAGTCCACAATAGCTGCAAACCTTTGAAAATAACAAAACAAAATAAATAGAAAACCCCCAAAACAAGCTTCACTCATTGTCTGACTAAGAATCAAGCAGAACAATGTATCCAATCCCCATACTGTCTGTATTTCCTTTACAATCTTAATGATCAATAACAACTTATAGATTCCAGATATTCATCAAATGTGAATAGAAAAAGGCAAACCAGATCAAATGTTTTTGAAATCAAACAGAAAAAACCCTTGCATCTTAAAATAGCCACAGAGGAAAGGCACACATCAAATCAAAACAAATAAAAACACAGGATTTATAAGCTTTGCCCTCTGCCATTCACATCGCAGGAAGCTAACATACAAAATTTCAAATCAAATCGAATAAAAAACGCAGGCTTTATAAGTTCTGCCCTCTGCCAATCACATCCAATGCAGACACACAGAGAAAACCCTACAGTGGCGACTACATACAGAACACCAAGGCAGAGATAACTATGTTCTGATACCAAATGATAGCAAATTTCCAATTTTGAAAAATGCGGAATAAAACTCTGAAACAGAATCGAAATAGGAATACCGAATAGATCATACCTCCAGCCATTGATGCTACTTGACTTGCTGCAGAAGATTTCCCTGTTCCACTCCTTTTAGCTTCCTGTATGGTACTTCCAAGCTCTGCTTACTCTTTCTTGATGGTGTAAGACTGAAGGGGATTGAGTTAGTGAGCTTGGGGACCAAACAGGGGTTTAATAGCCAAGCTTCCATCAAGCTTCTGTTAGCTATGTGTCAACTGTTCCACAAATCTAGGTAGAGAACCCCAGATGGAGTAATGGACCACTCCAAAAGCTCCCAGCAATAAAACAGTCTCCAAACTAGAAATCAGTTCGAGTGCAGTTGATCACCGAATGAACCGACGGTAGTTTTGAGGAGCCGTGGAATGCGGGATGCGGACGCGGGAGCTTACAGTTGGAGCATTCACAAACATTTTTCCTTGATTCCATCCCACAGTATTGATAATTCGTCAAACCAAATCATTCAAAGGCATCTGTTATCCACGCCCTCTGGCTAATATGGGTTCCCCTCAAATTTACAATTGTAGCCACGTACAAATTTATGGTTCAAACTGAAGTTCGTGTAAAATTCTCTAGTCTACATAGCTACCAACACAAGTATGTATATATATATGAGAAACCCTAGTTTTGCAATATACGGCTAAATAAAACCTGATATAGGTTTCCCTCAAATTCACAATTGAGGGTTCCTTTCCACACACAAATTTCATGGTTAAGGAGGAGTGTCGCATACACAAATTTCATTGTTAGGGAGGAGTGTCGCGCCCTTCCTTCTTCTTTGGGTTAGGGAGGAACAATCATTCTCAGGGATCCATCCATGTATTACCAGTTAATCTTTAGTCACGGTCGGCAGAAGTCTTATTCCAATTCAAAATTCCGTAATAATTCTCTCTCGTTCCTTGTCAATCAATTTTAGGTAATATTAAAATACAACAAGAAAAGATAATTCTCTCTGGTTCCTTGTCAATCAATTCCGGGCAATATTAAAATACAACAAGAAAATAATGATTCCAAAAGCATCCAGGAGAATGCTTAGTACAGAAATGGCACGAAATGGACTGAGTCAGGAATGTAGAATTCTCACACATGCACCAGGTTTTTAAGATCTCTGTGGGTTTAAGAGCAACTTTGAAAATAAGTTGATGTGCCCAGAAAGCACTAGTTTCTTAGAATAGGGCTATCTGAATAAAACCACAGATAAACGTTTTTAAGTTGAAGGACTAATTGCTATATATCAAAAATGAATTTCAATAATGTTGAAAATTAATATAGGTGACAGATCGTATATATTTTTGGATAAAATTGTATGGATAAAATTACATGCCAATCCATTTGTTATTTAGAATTCAACACATTTTGGCACGTGTTATTTAGAATACAACACATTTATCATAAAATTTTGAAACCTCAACTTTGTCACATCTAATTCTAAGTGTAAGAAGATGAGATTTCTAAATACTAATGAAAAATATAAGCTAGCTGATCAATGAATTAATTATATACAAACACCATGTAGCATCCCAAGATACAAGGCAGCAGGTCTTGGGGTACAAATATCCACACCAATATAAATAAATAATACTCCACTATAATATAACTTTAACAAAATTAAAAAAATTAAAATTAAAATATGAATTAATAGCCCTGATCGATTTATATATATATACCCATATATATATACCCTATTGGGGACATAACAAGGGCTACGAACACAGCAAAGACCTTGCCTTAAAAAAAATTAAAATAAGCATTTTGTTTAGATGCAATGCAAAAAAATTGAATTTATTCTAAAATCATGAAATACAATATCAAAATCAATTATGGAAGCATCAAAGGGTTTTCCATTAAAACTTTGTCACCATTCCTGAACCAAAACCAAACCATTTCTCAGATAATAATGCGAACGCAAACAATTTTGAGTTAAAGGAAACAATGACATAGGAGTGAATGATGGATAATAGAATGTATTATTGTTTATTGGATGTTAACAGAATTGAAGATTTTTGGCGTCGGACTTTAATTATTTGTTTTGAATTGAACGGGATAGACTTGGAGTTTAGTATCGGGGTAAAACAGTCCAAAATGCTGTTCTGTAATATCTCCAGGCTTTTGATCTTCATTAAACATGGCGAAGATAAATGATTCGATGCTTTGTCCTGGCCTTTTGGGCGTTCCCGCTGTGGACAGCACATGTTGGATGAAATTGTTATTGTAAATCTCTGCATTGTTTACTGTCGCAGCTGCATTGTTACCGCTAGAAGGCCAACCACTTTCAGCAATAACGATCGGAAGGTCAGGGTAGCCCAACGCGCCCATGGCGGACAGTGCGGCGTCCACCATTGCATCGAACAGATTGATGTAAAGCAGATTTCCATCAGCAACAGGGTTTGAGGAGGAGTTGAACAAGGCATACTTTATATCAATTTCTGTAGGGTCTGACAAGTAGCTGAAATAAGGGTACACATTGATTATGAAAGGAGAGTCTGCCGTTGAGAGGAAATCTAGAATTGATTTCATGGCGTCTGAGATTTCGGTGCTGAAGGCACCGGCCGATGGAGGATACGAATTGCCGATGACAGAAAATTTGTGTGTTGTTGACACCTTAATCACATCTTGCAAATTCTGTGACTGAATGGCGGCGTGAAGATTCTGCATGGCGGGTAAGATAAACGGAGCATTAATCTGATCATCGGGCAGAACCTCGTTGCCAACTGAAATGTAATTGATAGTCGCTGCAGGATAGTGTGGCTTGATATTGGTGTTGAACCATTGCGTTGCAGCGTCTTGACTGCTGGCGAGCATCTGCATATCCTGGTTGATGATTCCAACCATTATTTCCACGCTCGAGTTCTCAAAGGCCTCCAGAATGGTGGAATCCGCGTCATACATTCTCATTTTTCCAATGCCGTATTGTTGATACATGCCTGCCACTTCTTGCGGCGAAGGAAGATTATCACCCACTCTGCCGTAGCAAACTCCAACGGACTGGGCATCTACAAAGCAAAACGCGGTTACTGTGATGTAAAGTTTTAAAAACTAGAAATTATATCTCTCAATCATGTCTAAAATGAACAAACAAACATATGAACAACACTAATTATATCAGTATTAAGGTAGGTTGCGATTTATGATCACCTATCAAACTTGATTGGAGGAAAATTACGATACACAATGGTATAAAAAACATGGTAATAATTCATAGTTTCCTTGTTCTTGAAAGCCATGAGAACTGTTTCAGATCAACTTCAACTTTCAACGTCTTTGAATCAATTTTCAGAAAGTAGACAGACAGCACAATAAATTATTGTTGCACTGGTTGCACAAGATTATTTTTATAGTGTAGTGGATGAGATAAGAGGATAAATCTTTCCAATCGTGACATACAAATCCATACTGTTTTTGTGTCTTTTGTGTTTTTTCCCTAATTTGCTTGTACTTAAAAAGCCATGAGAACGGTTTCAGATCAACTTAAACTTTAACTTCTTTGAATTAACTTTCAGAAAGTACAAAGACATCACAGTAAATTCTTGTTACAGTAGTTGCACAAGAATATGAAATAATAGATAAATCTCTCCTATCATGACATCAAAATCCATTGCTTTTTTCTCTCTAATGGCGGAGAGTGATCCCAATCCATTGTGATTTTTTTTCGCTTTTGTGTTTTATTCCGCACAGAGTGACCATAAACGTCTATGAAGTTCCCCTTCAGTCCGTTGATATTTTGGTAAAATATCTCTGTAGGATACTCCATATTTGGGTAGCATTCGTTGCAACATTGCTTACTTGCATGCGTCGTGTTTGAGAAAGCCAAGCATTTTTACTTTCTGCTTTGCGTTTTCATATTTATGATAGCTTTCAAAGTAAATTTAAAATTTGTTTTATACCATGAGAGGGAGTGAAATTAATTAATTTTTTTAATGTCATTGAATTATTTAATTTAAAATTTGTTTTATATTATTAGAATTCATTTTATATAATGTTTTATACCATGAGAGGGAGTGAAATTAAAAAAAATAAATTATAATTGAATTACTTAATTTAAAATTTGTTTTATATTATTAGAATTAATTTTATATAAGTATGATTTATTCTTAGGACTACGAGCAGCAAAGTATTTGCTTTAGAAAATAATTAAAATAATATTTTGTTGAAGATAAATAGCATAATTATTGAAATAAACATTTTGCTTAAAATAAAAAGTTGTTCTAAAAATATATGTTGTATTTTTTAAATTATTTTTTTAAAATAATTAATGTTTAAATATTTTTGCATTTTTATTTGATATAGCAAAACTCATTTAAAACTTTATTAGTTTTTTGGTTGGCATGAAGAGCACATCCTTCTAACTATGACTATATGTGTTGGATTTGGAATGAGTGCACCACCCTTGGAGTTATGGATACAATAAAAATATAAATATAAAAAACTAATATGGAACAAACTTATGCCAAAAAAAGATGGAAACTTCCCATCCAAATGGTAGAGCCATATGAAACAATGAAAAAAAATAAAAACACATAATTAGAAACTTTCCTCTTTAGTTTATGGAAAGTTTTTATTCATGGATTTGATTTTTTCTCAATGTATTTAAGGCTCTTTTTTATGTAATAGCACCAATAAGATTTTGGAAAAATTCTTGCATGCTTAGATTGCTCAATTTAGTTTTTATAATTTGTGTCTAATTACCGATAATATTTTTTAATGTTGACTAATGATGGCATTAATGTTTTGCAGGAAATGATATATTTTATAAACATATGAATGATTTGGTCTTGGAGATCTTCGGGCCCACCATCCGCACAATGTGGAACAAGCAGCCAAATGCTTTAAAGGATGATCTGACTAATCGCTTGGTTAGTCTGTTCGGAAAAGATACCTTTGATACATCGAAGGTCCTACAGAAGGCTGAAAAACATCTGAAGATTGTCCGAGACCAGTGTAGGGTTCACTTAGAAAAGAACCCTACGTATGAGCGCCCTCCAATGATTTCATCTATGGAGTGGAAAGCCTTAGTGGAAGATGGAAAAGAGAAGGGCCTGAGAAAATCAGGAAAGATACCACCAAGTGGAATAGGGAGGTATGCAATACATTCCAAAATGTAGTGGTAAGCCTTATTATTACTAGTTTTTATATCAATTTTGGTACATTGACTAATGGATTTAAAAACTTAATTACGCTCTCGGACACATCTAAGGCCACCAAGGCAAGAATTGAAAAAATTGGCCAACACAGGCTTGGGCTTGGTGGTTACTCCAACTTGGCGGCCCGATATGTAAGTATCGCAAAACCCGAATCCGCATCCAAATATCATACAGATTATTATTTTTGTTTTGTTCTGACAAAAAATGTAAAATTAATGACATCATGCAAATATGAAGGCCGACCGGTTCAAAGAATTGCCCAGTATAGATTACATGAAGCTTGGCTTCGAACAGGGCTTTGACGTCGTTGTTGAAAACCGGAGAAGCTTGTCTGGGCATACTGCACGATCTTCTGCTGATCCATCTGGTGCCCAGGTATGTAAAACCTGTATAGTTTAATGGTAATTTATTAATACTCATGCAATTTGTTCCTTATAAATAAATTAACATAAATTATTTATTCCTTTTTGTGCAGGAAAGTAATGATCCCGTTCATGTCGAAGATGTACATGACCAACCAAATGAAGATCATGCTTCTCATCCTGGTAATGAATTTATTAATGTGCTACTGTTTTTTATAGACCATTGCAGATGATGAACATTAATTCTAATTGTACACAATTCAACTGCAGAGGATGTAGATGCAGATAACACGAAACAGGTTGGGCTTGTACGAGATAATGTTGAACATGTTGATGTTCCCATGGCAGGTAAAAACACACATTCATAATGTTTTTTTAAATGAATTACTCGTATTTATCAAAATATAAATATATTAATGAAAGATTTTGACATTATTGCAGAAATTCATCGCCCCTCGCCTAAAGTTCAACCTTGCGAGCAGACTAGTAGGGATACCGATGATCAGATTATGGAAGATGTGACTGTAACTGAATATTTAAAGAGAAGAAAAGTAAAAAGGAAGTGACTAAACAAATTTTGAGTAATTCTTATTTATATAAAAAAATATTTAATGGTTTTTTCCTCTCTTTCATGAATGAATGCTTTAAGGAATGGTTTACTGAATTATTATTATTATTATTATTTTTTTGCCATTGACTAAATGAATGTTTTAATGAATGGTTTTTTCAGCTGTTGAATGATTGAATGGTTTAATGAATGATTTAAAGAATGATTTGAAAGCATCTTTCAACTTTTGAGTGAAATAATTTGCAGTAGATACATTGTTATTTAGATTGTGAAATAGTGAAATAAGTTGTTATTTGCAAGTAGATGCATTGGGTTTGGGGAGTTGAGAGTGATGTGAGGGGGGGGAGGGGCCATAAGAGCTTCCACCTTCACTTGGTTGGTCCTGTTTAGTAGAAAATATTAAATTATTCTCGAAACAGAGAGGAGCTTAATGAATGGTAAGGAAGAATACATTAAAAAACATCTATTTCTATAATTTTAGTGTATAATTTTCACTATTGCTATTTGACTCCTCCATTGGAACTTGTTACATATAGTGTTTAGAAACATTTCCATAGTTAAGAGGCAAGAAATGGCGTTTTGATTAGATCGGTGGCCTTATATACATAGTATTTTTGGTTATCCATGTTTTATTAGGTGATCTATTCTTAACAATTAATTTACTTGAATAGTTGAATAGTATTATAATTACATTGCAATAGAATTGTATTTATTTAGATTGGTTTTGTTATTTTCATAAACAAACATAAATTCATTTGATGGGTCCTAACATGAAACTATTGCAACAAGACAAAAAATGAAGTATGTTGAATGATGTTTTGAAAGGCAAAGCATAAGAAGACAGTGTGAAGATCCACAAATCAAGGTATAATTATGTTTTCTTTTGTTTGATTGAGCTGCATATTGGGTATTTATGCATGTGCACACACATACATTTAGTTGATGATGATGATTACCATACATTGAGGTGAACTTTGTTCTATTTGATCTAAACAATTACCTTAAATAGTTTGATTTATCATGATAACTGGCCCCTTGGTAATACTTTACCAATTCCATATAGCTAGGACAACAAAATTAAATGTAGGCATTTCATTATAAGAAATATGATAGGCATTTGAGTTTGATGGGAACATGAAAGGTCAAAAGACAGAAAAAGATAGATAAACTTGTGAGGAAAATGGTATCTGAAGCGTTGTTTCCCTATTATTCCACATGATTATATTGTTATCTACCCCAGTTTATCTTTCTCCAGTAGTTTTGTAATTTGTTTCTTAATCTCATTTCTTGATCAACTTTCATGTTTGATTGTGCAGTGGAAAACCTATGTTTATATTTGTGCTTATCCCTGTAGGTTGTGAGTTGGGCATGGTACACATTGGTATTTTCAGTTTCCATTGTAAATTTTCACCCCAACATCACTGTGCACTTTATCACTCATAATTGCTAATTTGTTACAAAGTCTTCTTTGTGCAAATATTTTATTAGGAATTTATATCTTTATGTATTGCTTCCAATTTATCACTGAGTTTAAAGTGGTCACTTAGAGCAAACATCTCAACTCTGGAATACAAAAGAAGAATGATTGCATTGATAATTATGGTAACAAAGTATTGAGATCTGCTTGAAAAAATAAAGATCTATTTGCTACTTTATTTCTGGAAGGCATTGTTTGAATGCTTAAGTTATAAAAACTATTTAATTTTGTTGTTTTCAGACAATCTTCCAGAGGTATCCACGGCCTGAAAAAGATTATCAGTCATTTTCACTGATTTACAATGATAGATCACTAGATTTGGTATGACATCTTTTTGCTAAAGGCAACACTTTCACATTTGTTGGAAACAGTTTCGAGGTTCTTTCCCATGGAAAAAATGTTTTTATTGAAGAAAGCCCATTTGCATCCATGAATTTTGGTGGTGTTGATCCTAATCACTTCAAGGGTAAACATCAATATGCTCCTGTTACTCGAAAGGGTTATTGGAAGGTATGTAATAGAATCATGTTAGTTTTCCAGGTTTAAGATTGACTGTATTTCCGGATAAACACATGCATACCATGTTCTTTGTATGAGTCATAGTTACTAGTAGGTATGCCATGGGATTAATATACTCTAATAAATCGATTTTGCTATTTCCTTCAGTTTGACATGGGAGACTTCCTCATTGATGATCAATCAACATGTCAACATACAGTCCATCTTATTCAATTGGGCACATGATTGCTTCTTAAGGAATCTTATGACAATATTGATGGCATTTTATGAACATTTTGTTGCAGGTTTCTGTGTTGGAGGTTGTGTTTCTATTGCAGATTCCAGAACTTCTTTGCTAGCTGGCCCATTAGTAAAGCTTGCATACCTTTGATCTTTTGCAAATTTCTTGTATAAGTTAGTGGTTTTTTCTAGGTCTGTGCACGATATGCTATTGCACAGGGGTGTGGCACATCTTATGCTTGTATGCTATTGCACTGTGTGATCATTGTACTATTGCAATGTGTGATTTCCATGCATGATGAATATTTAAAATTATATGCATATACCATTCTAGGTGAAAATTTTGATTTCCATGTACGTTCTTAAAAAACAGCCCTTCCAGCTTAGTAAAAAACTCAATAATATGCTATAGAATCCAACTGGCTCATTTTGAGGGAAGTTTTTGTTCACAAAGAAAAGTATGCAGATCATATTTCCAATGAGATCACCAATGTAATCCCATGGAAATGGATATTGGAACATGGGAAACGAATACTTGACAAGTTGTGTATGCCATTTAACTTGAAGGATAAATGGAGTAATATGAAGAAGAGTAATTACTAAACCATGTACATACATGGATGAATTAATTATGTCTATCTTGTTCCCAATCTTCCTCTTTGGAAGAAAACTGCTTGGAATCTCATGTGTAAGATCTCAACATATCCTTGTAGCATTCTACTGAATTATACTAATACTTCCTTCATATTGTCACATTTTTCAACATTATTGGACTTTATGCCATCTAAGACTCTTATTTGCACCATTTCATAACGCTCCTTGGTATCCTTTATTCAATTTATGAAGTTCTTTGTAAATAACAAAACTTCTCTTTGTCCCTTATCTTTAATTGACAACTAAATTATTTTTCTATCCTTTATAATGTCTTGAGTTCTTCTCAAGTGATTTATATCTCCATTGGGCATCCACAAACTACTTATATTTTACATTCTAGTCCTTCGGTTGACTTGGACTTGAGCATGAATTTTAGTTATATGTTTGAAAAAATGATTCTATATCATCACTCATTTGGACATGTTCAGTGAAAATCTATCATATCTAAAACACTAATTAGATTATTTTGATGCATAAAATTCAATGATCACTGGCAGAGTGTGTGCTCTAGAATGAAAAAGATATATAGAAGCATACCATACTGATATGTCGTAAGAGTTGTCAGTTAAAGAACTGTAAATGAAAACAAATTATCAACATTGTCTGTTAGAAGAGTTGTATCACGTCTGTTTGTCTGTGTTTGAAGTTCAACCACGCTATCTACACTTATGCTAATGTTTATATATACACAAATAATAGGTGTTTGGTATTGTTGCAAGTATAGACTAGCTTGAATCTCCAAAGCTTCATATATGCAAGGAAATTTTCTATGACATTCTATTATCACTTCGGATGTTTTGTAAGTAAGTAAAGACGTACTCGTGGTTTAAGTGAATTTGTGAGCTCAACAAGTTGACAATAATCAATATTTGTTTTTCATGAGGGAACAACTTGAGGCCACATTCAGAAGTAATAATGAAACAGTGATTCATCATCCCTCTATTTTATGTTGAAAAAAAGTTTCATGCCAATATCATAGGTCTAGCTATGTCAAAGTGTCCAACAAAGGCATCTATGATTTGTTGGAAGTGACTAATAGATTTAGTTCTAGGTGGTGAAACCATCTAAGAGCTTCATAGTTGAATGAATTAGGGGAGGTTTGGTAATATTGACGTAAACACTGGAGATTCCCAGACAGGTACTGGGGCTTATAGTCCTGTTTTGTTTGATTGCATTCATAAGTTTCCACTTTCGAAGAATGGATTGCATCCCTTTCTGAGCTAATATTTTATATTTTGTATTCAACATGTCTAGGTTGGGATATTGATCAATTTCTCATAGATATTAGTGAAGCAAATTTGATCATGTTGACTGTTAGAATGTAAGCCTTTACTTTGCTTTTATCTAGAGAAGTCTCTAATTGATTTCATGTTTATGAATGTCATTAAAATTGTAAAGTCCAACTTACACAACGTCTTTACCTTTTATTCGGGGTGGGATTTTACCTGGTGGTTTCAACTTTGATGCAAAACTGTAAGTACTCTGGAAGTTGTCAACTTATACATTCCTCATTATGACCAACCACACAATATTCGTGCGTTCAATACATTCAAATATTACCATTGTTACTACATGTTTAAGTGAACTACATTACACCACTTCCTGAATGGAAACCTATCAATTTTTTTTTGTTAAATCTACCACTAGGCGTCACTTTTCTGACGCTTTTGTTAAAGATCCAACACCTTCAGCTGATGCTCAACTGATTCTTTTTATTGAACCTCCGACACCTTTCCTGTTAAATATTCAACGCTTTCACGAAAACTCCGACGGCGTTGTCATGACTCCGACACTTCAGCCTGTCGAAAGACTTACCCTTCAAGTATCGGTAGGAGTCGAATATTCGACGCTTTCCAAAAAAACACCGACAACGTTGCCATGACTACGACATTTCAACCCATCATAAGGTCGACCCTTCAAGTGTCGATAGGCGTCGGATATTCGACAGTTTGTGCAAGTTTTTAGTGACACTTTGAAATAGATAACTGTTGAATAGGCGACACCATGGTGGCATCGGATCTTTGACTAACTTTGGTATCACGTCGAATATTCAACGTTATGCCACCGACGGTAAAAAAAAGTGTATGTGTCGAAGATGCGACAGAGAAGTGTCGAATTTCAGACATGCAAGGTGTCGGATTTTGGGTTGAAATTATGTTGTATGGTTCTCCTACCTCAATTGAAGAATTTTTTTGCTGTCAGTGGAATAACGTCGGATATTCGATGTGATACCAAAGTCGGTCGAAGATGCAACAGGGAAGTGTCGAATTTCAGACATGCAAGGTGTCAGATTTTGGGTTGAAATTATGTTGTGAGGTTCTCCTGCCTCAACTATCCATGCTCATAACAGAGCCTAGATTTATGTAGCGTGGTATCCAGAGTCTTAGGCATGTCAAATTCAATCCTATCCCAAAAACTGGGAGGAAGACATCTTAGGAACTGCTGGATCTTTACTTTTTCTTCTTTGATGTATGGCACATAATGCAACAGATCTAGAAATCTGTTGATAAACACGTCCATAGTTATGGATCCCATGCGTAGGTCATGAAACTCCTTCACTTTTCGGTCAAAGAACCTTTCCAACATATATTTTTCTTGGAAAAGATTTTGAAAAGTATCCCAGTGTATTTCCCGTGGATCATCTTTTTTGGTGTGTTTTAAATCCATCCACCATATTGATGCCTTACCATTTAAGTTATAGATGGAAAGCCTTCATCTCACTTGAATAGTTATGAACCTGGAAATACTTACTCTTTCCCAACAACCATTCTTTAGCCTTTTCCATAGTATTTACTTCACCTTCATAGGTTGGGGATTTTATTTTTCAAAACTCCCCTTGAAGACTGTCATCACTCCTTTGCTTCTTTCTCCGTGGAGAAAGTGAGTCACCACTAGAAGGACTATGATGGTCTCCTTTTGGTGCTTCAGGGGTGAATTCTTCTTTTTCCTCTCGTCTTAGGTTGCTGGCCCATTCGGGGTAAGGTTCTCTTTTGGAATTGTTTGTAGACTAAGTAGGTTTACCCTACAGGCTTCCTCCTGTCATATTTCTCAGTAAGGCTTCATTTATAGCTTGTTGCTCCTTCCTTTCGTTTAGACTGTCTTCTTTGAAACTTTTCAATTAAGCTTGAAGACTGTGTAAAGTTTTCAAAACATTAGAGTTTATTTCTACCACCAGCTCCGCTTCCAGAGTGGGGGTGGTCATCTTTCCTTGCCGACTATTTTCTTCCTCAGTATTCATAAACTAAACAATGCTGTAAAAATTCCTGTAACTGCAAAATTTTTTAATAGCAAGAATAATTTTCCGTTAGTAAAAAAAATTTAATATAATACTTTACTTTCTCTGCGGTGATAGTTTGGTGCACCCATAGGTCTCTTAGTATTGAAACTAGGCTCTGATACCACTTGTAATGTCCCCAAAAATTGGAAAAAAAATATAGGCTAGTAAAAACTAAATGGATGGAACATTATTCACTTGCAGAACTCTATCGTACACTTCATGTACCACTGTTTATTCGTAAGTTGTTCTTACGTTCTGTCTTTTACCATTAATTCATTATTTTTAATGTAATTTACTTATGATGTCGTACTGCTATTTACTGCTTAATACTATGTTTATACTTTTGTCGCTTATGTGTCGTCACTGGATTTATATACTTCGTCCTTTCTGCATTGTCATACTTGTTAATTAATTGAGTCCTAACTTAACTTTGTTTGGTGGAAACAAATTGGGTGGAGTGGCGGGACTCGTTCACCCATGACGATTTGAGAGGTAAAGGTATTTACTAGTTAGCGGGCTTTGTTAGTTCTCTGAACTAAGGCACCTATTCTATTTCACATGCTGTTCACACTTGCGACGAAATCTTGTTTAAAGAGTACGGAAAGTCTTTCTGTTAAGGAACAAACTACGGGTTGACTTTGGTTCCATGTCATCTCAGAATTATAACCAGGTATAAATCCTATTCTTGTCAATTTAGCCATTACTACTAAATTTCTTGTTCAGTACTTATGCTTCCTTATGGTCTTGTAACTGTTCATTTAAGCAGTGAAAACTCTAGCATATTGAAATCAGAAAATCAATCACATAGGGTTAGGAAAAGTATTGAAATCATTTACCTAGCATAACTAGTAGTAAATATAGAAATTATCATAGACAGTCTAGGGCTTCGTACCTGCAATTGAAGCTCTATTAATGGTGGAATCTGCACACTTAAATAACCAACATTAACAATTCAATGTAGATCTGACCTCTGTTTGATGACCAAATCACTTGAGAACTACCACATTCCACCCAACCATGATCTGAAACAATTCCTGGTTTAAATATGGATCCCCCCGAGCTGGACTCCAACATGTAACCAGCTTAGAGCTCCTAAGGTAGGGTTTCCTAATTGGTATTCAGTTCTGAATCAATTCTCCTTTCCTTGCAGGAAAAAGTTTCTCCAAGAAATCACTTGAGAGCAGAATAGGCAGAAATAATAATTTCCCCAGATAAAATCAAAACCCCAAGCCTTTCCTTGGCTTGAGTATTTATAGACGGACTTTTCAGTCAAAGGGACAGTTAAATCAAGAAACCTCGGTTTCTTGATTTAACCATTTTCAATTAATTTGGGTAAATCATTAATAATTTGACTTAGGAACTTTCTACTAGTTCCTAGTTGGACTTTTATAGGCATTATACTATTTATTAATCTTCCATAATAAATAATAATTGATGGAGCTCTTCTTCTTTCTTTTATTTATTTATATTATTAATATATTTAATTATTTATACATAACATGTATAAAGTACATAATAATATAACACTTTATTAACATTTGTCTTTGGGCATCATATACCATGATCCCTAGACTTAATGACACTTCATCATTAAGGTCAAGTAGATAGATGGTTTAGGTCTACTAGGTTAGGCAACTCTAAACATCCTTGCATGTTGGATTTCCCTCATATAACATGGTAGCTCTTCAGTACTTTGATGAGAATACATAAATTTGAAATTTCATTTAATCACTTATAAATAAGTATGATGAGATCAATATTCTCCTCGAGTCGTTTTCACTCAGAAGTTATTAAATACTTTTCAGTAACCCCTAGCGCTTACCAGAGCCCATACTCAACGTTTTTAATAGGGAGTTATAAATCAGTGCAATTCTAGAGCTCCTCGCTCAACACTAGTGTTAGGATGTACTTGTATGATACACCTAGCGATACAATGGCCAAGGATCCAATGCTCCAGAGCTTAACATCAACATGGAAGGCTCCAGGGCTTATTCCCAACACATTCAAATTATCTTTTCATGTGTTCCGAAGCTTCTCGCTCAACACAAAAGTAAGTACTCATGTGCTCGAGAGCTTCTTGCTAAACACAAATAATCAATCACTCAAGCGCTCCAGAGCTCCTCGCTCAACACAAAACATCTCATCAATCATGTGCTTCGGGGTCCACGCCCAACACAAACAAGCATATACATATATCATCAATAATTGGCTTACGCCCAATATATAAAACAAATCATCATGTTCATATGCAGTGGGGTCTTCGACCCAATATAAAAATAAAACATCATGATAATCATCATAATCAATAGGCACATGCCTATAAGTGTTAGGTCCAAAATTCGGGATATTACAATATATTTCTGAGAATTTTAATCTCATTTTTAACTCTTATTGCCACAAGGTGTAATGTGCTTTTATGTGTTTTCTTTGTAGGTTTTAACTCTTATTATGATAAGGTGTAATGTGATTTTATATGTTTGTTTTGTAGGCTTTATAAAGGATTAGTTTTTTGTGCAATTGCCTTTTTGTATTCAATTATATTATGGGGTATATAGCCTCAAGAAATTAATGAATCTTTAAGCAATGAAGTGAGCGACCAAAAAATATACAATATTTTAAGTATATAATTGTAGTAGTTGTTACATAAATTTCTTGAATCTCTAAACAATGTAGTGAGCAACCCAAAAATATAAATATTTTAAGAATATAATTGTAGTAGTTGTTAAATAAAAAGAATTAATATTTTGATTTATGCAATTGAAAAACAAAGAAATATCCAGAAATTTATTTAATATATTTTAATAAACAATTTTAATTCTTACTGCATACTGCATAATGCATAGTCACATGTAACTAGAACAATTTAGGAAAGTGTTAGAACTTTTTCTTATAAAGATATATCTGTCACTTGTTATACACACACATGGGATGGCGTGTTATCCTCCCTAGTGCAAATCTTGTTGGAAATATGGAACAAAAATAGATAAGTCTTCATGTTTCTTGTGTTGCATCCAAAATTTTAGGTTTTTCCACAATAGGCCGATGATAGTATTGGAAAAATTGCTTATGATTATGTTCTTCTATTTCAAACTATCTTGCAACCAACTAAAGGCCCTCTTTAGAAATGGTGTTTTTAGTTTTGTTTCGTTCCTTGTAGACATGTATACAAGAGAATTAAAATTTGATTTAATATCCAAAATCTCTTCTAATGGTGGAACTAACTGAGCGTGTGTACATCTTTAAGCTACCTTGATTCAATTGGAAATCAACATTGAGTCACCAAAAACTTGAATATTTTGAACCCCTTTTTCACAACAAAAACATAAGTGATTTAAGGGATGGTAGCTTAGCATAATTTTTAGATCCTTCCCCAAAAATCAATGATATGTTGAAGAAATGTGATTATATCAGGTTTGAAGTGGTCCCTCCAACACACAATGATTTTTCATTTTGCAAGGTATCATACAAAAAAGCCGACGACATGGATTTATTGATCTCTGCCTCCTTGATTCTTCAAATTGTTGCCTCCCTTTTACCCTGGAGAAAATTGGATAGGATGCATATACTAGGGGATGCTACTAGTTTTGGTATCATTATCTTTTCTTGGAAAATTATGTTGTTCAAGCACTACTACAAATGGCTCAATTTTCCCATGAATTTTTGCCACGAAAAAGTTAAAAATGTTGAAATTTTTGGGAAAAAATTGACAATAGCCTTGACGTTTGTCGCTATAGCGACGACATTTTGTTGCTATTGCAATATTAGTTCAAGAACGTCACAATAGTGACGACGGGTTAAGAACGTCGCTATAGCGACGAAGTGCCAATGATAAGTCCAATGTTCGTCACTATAGCGACGTTCTTGGCCTTTCATCTCTATTGCGATGACAGTTCATTGCTATTGCGCTGACAAAATGTCATATAATGTTCTTTCTATATCATATAATGTTTTCCAAATTGTTTTGAATCATGATACTATATCATGTTAGCTACAATGTTGGATGTATTTATATCAATGGTAGTTTGATACCATATTGGTTGAACAATATTAAAGGAATTGAGTGAACAAGAAAATACACTATGCACAATAACAAAATACCATTTCTAGTGGTTTCATTGAAACCAATTGGTCCCTAATTTCAAACAATATAATTTGTATAGTAGACCATTCTCTTTTGAATTTTTTCCTATCTGATTGCTTATAGTATTTTTGGAGAGGTGTTGTATGCATTGAGAACAAGATTGTGTTCCCCTAGGATTGTTAGAGTGAGTTAGTAAGAGTAAATATGATCCAAGGGGTGAATTTGACGTATGAATTGGACCTTTTCCTCTACGTCTCTCCTATTAAGATGAGTAATGTCATGGAAACATAATAGCATGTCTAATAAAGACATACTCAAAATGGGAGACAATCCATACTCGATTAAAAGGATGGAATAAAATACCTTGTTTACCATTGAGTAAGAGCATCAAAAGAAGATGAAGCTAACTAGAAGCACTATGCAGAGAAATCAAAAGTAGGATTCATGAGTGGTTGATTTCATGTGAGGCAAGGATACGAAGAATCAACCATGGAAATTATATTGTAGTTTATGCTAATAGGGGATAATGACTAATGTAATATTTCATGTGGTATGTTGGTTTAAACAACCCACATGTAGGTTCAATCTATTTGGAGAATACAATAGTAAGTTTGACACCACATAAAATGAGTGTGTTCCTCTACAACATAACTTGACTATTGATGATCAAAACCAATGTCTCATTAATCAAGAGTGTAACACCCTGGTTTTGACCTCATGGTATCAAATTGCACATGATGTAAATATTGTATTAAATCATGGCGTGGAGCTCAAGGAAAAGGCTCCACTATGGATTTAGTGTTTTATGTTTCGGCAATTAAAATCGATGCCAATGGTTTATGTGCTATCCAGGAATGATATGTTGAGACATCATGTAAAATGCTAATTAATAAAATACCACGACTAGCTACGTGCCACAACGTTAAAGAGATGGGGGCATGGTTTCACAAGGAATAGGGAGGGGGAAATAATTAAACCCTTTAGCCTATGGGAAAAGCCATGTCTAAGGGGAAAACCCATAAAATGGTTCATCTACCCTTTTTTTGTTTTCAGCCCAGTCATCCAAAAGCATTTTCTTGTCTTCTTGGGCAAGTAAGAGCCCATGAAGGGGATACCTTACCCATCCATCATGCACGTTGGTCTCCCTCATGCATTTTGAGGGGAAACCACCCGATCATCGTTATCTTATGGGGCAAGAGGGACAGACGCATTCCTTAGGAAGGAGGCAACGATTTCCTCAACCATGTAGGAGTTTTTTTCCTCACACAGTGGGCAACTCATAGAGCTCTCTTTTCCCCACGATCATGTACGTGTGTGTGTGTGTGTTTGTGTGTGATGCCTGGAGGCATCCATGCTTTTCCCCTACCTTGCGTCCTTGGAGCTGTCGGGTGTTTCCCATTCCTGTTTGGCAGTTCCCTATGTTTTCCCATGGCTGGGAAGTGGCTTTGAAATAATTTAGGGGATTGGGATCTCTACTGGGTGGTTTTGTGTTCATGTCCACAGTGGGAAATCTCGTGTTGTAGTTGCACAACCAACAGAAAAGAAGACCATGATTTGGGTGACTGCTAAGGTCATTTTGGCCATGTAAATCCATTGATCGTTTGGTGAAATTGAATTTCTGTTGGGGGGTTGTTTTCCCTCAGTTGGACTTCTTATTTTGGTTCCCCAGTATGTTTTCCTGCAATTCTAGGACCTGGAAATTGTTGTGTATGCCTTTGTTGTTTTGGTCTTAACTGTATGCAATATTAGGAGTGGAAGAGATGTAGAATGTGCTTGATAAACCTGGTGGGGAACCTCACAATAAGATAAGAGTGGTTGGTGAACCTACTTTGCACATCTTGAAGAGCACTGGAAGGGAAGGGGTAGCCTGAGGGACCGTGGAGCAGAGAAGGGGACACTTCCTTGTGTTGGGTGTGTAGACCATGTGGTTGTCAGGCCAGATAGATCTCGTGAAGGTGTCCTTAGCTCTATGGATGACCTGACTAGCTTAGCAGTTCTTCTTGTCCACTTCCCTAGAAGATTGACAAACCCAACTTAATGGGTGGATTGGTTGATAGCTTGTTAAACCCATCTGTTGGCATGGTTGTGTCTTGTTGTGTTTGGCCTTGTGTGAAATCCTTGGCCGGGTCCTTTATGTGAGTGCTAGCTTGGTTGTTTAGCTTGACAAACCCAGCAGTGCATTTGTGTGAATGCTAGCTTTGTTGTTTAGACTGATAAAACCAACGGTGTATTTGCTTATTAGGTGATAGCCTAATAAACCCACTATGTTGGCTTGGTCGGTCCCTAAAGTGAGTGTTGGCTTGACTGACTGTAATCTGATAAACCAACTGTTAGCTGGCTTGGTTGTTGTCCTGATAAACCCAACAGTATATTACCCTATATGTGTAAGCTTGATAAATCAAACTGGAAGGATGGCTTGGCTGGTAGCTTGATAAACCCATCTGTTGGCTCAATTGTTATTGGTATAAACTTTGGCTTGTTCCCTAGCAGTCTGTGAAAACCAAAGGATGTGTTGGATTGGTTGTGGATGTATGGTTTTGGCTTTGTGTGAGCATGTTGTTCCCTAGATCCTTGTGGAATCATGCCCATCTCGAAGGTGGCAGTGATGCTGAGAGATAGATGAGCACACTAGCCTACGATTGAGTGGAACGTTGTAGCGATGTATTTAGTTGCGGGCCAACTTCTTTTCAAGATAAGCATTCTTGTGTATTTTGTCCCTACAATTGTATTTTTTTATGAACTATTATGAACATGAAGAATGATTGAGGGAATGCTTTTGTTTCTGTTGTACATTAATGAATATGTGTATAATCTTATGAATGATTGTATGGATGGTTGCTTCCGCTATATAATTATATGTTTTATATTTCTGTACATGTTAATCCAATGCATGTTCATGTATTTATGTTCATGGGGCTATTTTTTCTGTTTGACAGTTAGTTAGATGGTTGCGTCCTCTCCATCGGGACGTGACAGTGTGGTATCAGAGCACATGTTGCAACATTGGGCCTCAATGGGCCAAGTTCAACAACTGACAGGGGTAGTATTAGCGTCTGTGTCCAATGGGAAGAAGAGACAGACATAAAATTAAAATTTTTCTAAGTGATCAAGCATTCTCTTTGGCGGCTGAGAAAGCCAAAGATGAGCCGCAGTAGCATAGGGGTGGCTGAAGGAGAGATGCAATGGTGGCTATTTTGTTTTCTTTTTTTGATACAGTGAACAAACTTATGGTTGTTTGATCCGCAATAGTGGCAGCAAGAAAAATAATGAGACGTTGTAGCAGTTGGGTCGGAAAGAGGGGGCCGACGGGGAAAGTAGCCGAGGCGGTTCAAGGCAGTCAGCAGGATTTCACTGATGGAATTGGAGAGATGAGAAGAATGGATCCGACAAGAAGGAAGAGGAAGAAATTCAAAATTCTTCTAAGTGTGAAAATTCTCCTTTGGCGGTGACAGACAGAGGAAGTTTTAGTCGCACCGACGGCGGAGAAGGGAAGATCAAGCCGCAATGGCGGCTGGTTATCTAAAAGGTAGCCGATTTGGTGGATGTGTTGTTGAGTTTTCACTGACACAATGGAAGGAGTTTCCTGAAATTGTGCCAATGGTGGGGAAAGTTTCCCGACGTAGAGGAAATCCAAAAATTTTCCTAAGTGTTGTGCGACGGATGGATTTAGAGAATCAATCCGTTGCATAGCGGGGAAAGAATGATGGAAACCTTTCCGCAACGGCGGGCAGCCTGGGCAGAAGGGAATTCGGGGTTCTTCCACAAACAATGGATGAAACTTAAATATCGAGTCGTAGAGGTGGCTAGGGATAGATGAAGAAAGAAAGACGAAGAGGGAAAATTTTTGAAATTTTTTCTAAGTGACAGAAGATTCCCGCATCAAAAAGAAAAGGAGAAACCTCACCGATGTGTCGGGAGGAAGACGAATATATTTTCGCAATGATGGAAGAAAGATGGAGATTCTTCCACAATGATGGAAGTCTTGGCCAGTTTGACAGTGGATAAAAATTGAGAATTGACCCAACGAAAGTTTTTTGGAAATTTTTTATAAGTATGGAAATTAGATGAAAGTTGAAGATTTTTCCGATGTGTGGTGGTGGGGAGAAAGTAGAGAAGGGAGCTGCAACGATGGCTGAAAGGGGAAGATAACACCGATGAGCTATGGCTGGGTCGAGCCAACGCAATGGGTGGAAAACATAAATGTTTCCGATGCATGGCAGCATATGGAAGGAAAATACTTCTCCGATGTGGCGGATGGAAGTTGCGCTTGGAGCCGCAACAACACATGGAATCCAGTTATGCTACGGCGGAAGGCTTGGAAAGTTGCTAAGCAGAAGAAAATCCAAAATGCTTCCGCAATGACGACGTTTTTGGCAATTTTTCCAGTAGAAGAAGCTTCAAAATGGAGTCCGCAACAACAGAGGGCTCGGCCGGGAGGAAGATGAAAAGTTCTCCGCAATGGCAAGTGAAGACTTGGGAAGTCTTTCGAAATAGTGGAAGGCCCGCTACGGGTGAAAGTTCAAAACTTTTTCGTTATAGCGGCAGCAAAATTCGGAAGAGACCTTGAAATTCGTCCTCTATGGCAGAAGGTAGATCAAAAGAAACTTGAAGAGATTTATGACGTGGAGGAAAGACCAAATTGGATGAAAAATTGGAACTTCGCCAACATGTCGGAAGGAAAAAGGAATATGGAGTCGATACATCGGCTGATTTTTGTCGATCGGAGGAAAACTGCAAATTTTTCCAAAACAGAGATTTTAACAATGGGATTCAACAAGTTGTTTAGTGGGATCTGCAGGTGCACTTGGAAGAAGTCAAAGCATAGAAGGAGGTCAGTAGGGTGTTGATGAAATGTCCATTGTTCATAGAGGGGTTAGTCAAAAGATATTTTGTGGGACTTGTAGGGTATTACAGGAATTTCACTAACGAATATTCTAAAGGTAAATTTAATTCTTTATTTAGGCCGAGGAAGCCTACGTGTGAACTTGTGGTTACATGAGGAAATGTCTCTTGTATGTAAGGGCATACATATGAGGACTGCTTGAAGAATCAAGTAGAATGATTTGAGCAGAGCACTATGGTTGTGTCGAATGAAACCCATGGAAGGAGGCTGCCATGTGCCATGAGAAGGGTCTCGTCACTGAAAATAGGTTTTGAAACTTCAAATTGCAAGTTTTTTCTTTTTATTATGGGAGATCATGATCTCCTGTGATGGTTTTGAATCATGCAAACCATGGATTAACTGTCTTGCATTGATGACCGAAGTTTGTTGTTGCTAACTGTGACTGTTTTGCTGATTTAAAATTGTGTTAGGATGACATGTTGTATGTGAATGTCCAGGTTTTGGAACAACATGCGTAAGTAGGGGATGAGTGCTACCACTTGCAAAATCCAAACAATATGAGGATGGCCTCATGGTTGCAGAAATCTGATTTTCTGTAGGAAGCTGAATTGTGAACTCATATTTTTATTTGACTATCAATGTTTTTGATTGTTTGATATTTAGGAAAATCATGTACACATGAAATAGATTTGAAACTATATGATTAAATTTTTATGATGTCATCTCATGTAAACTACATGCTTGTATGTAATGCAGGTGAGATGATGAAAGTGCGTCCTTGTAGTACATAGCTTCTCAGAAGGATGGGTATGGGATACAAAGATCCTTGGAAGGATATACTGGGTGTACATGGTTCCTCGAAAGGGTGTGGAGGGTGTACATAGCTTCTCGAAGGGATGAGTTTGGAATAGGTTTGGAAGCATATGATTGAAATTTTATATTGACTTCTGATGTAAACTGTATGTCTATATGTAATGCAGGTGAGACAATAAAAACATGCACAGGAGTACATGGCTCCTTTGGAAGGATGTACTTGGGTACATAGCTTCTTCCCCCTTGCCAGCTAGGCACTGGTATGTATCACTGGGAACAACCAGGGTGTAAGACATCTGGTTATACTTCTTTTCACACACATTCACGCTGTAAGGGGACTGTCACGAGAGTGGGGGCTCCGTGAAGAGAATAACCCCTATGTATTATGTTGTATGGAAAGGAAGCGCCTAAGCATTGGTAAGCACTTGGAGGAGATGATGGGACATTAATCTAGAGCTGTTATTGAGCACCCAAGGAGGTGTTAGGCTCAGAAGCGGGGTTGATCGGATCTCGGTTGAGAGATGCTATACATTTAAGTATTGGATTATTTGGAAAATCCTAGTTGACTTTCTGTAATTACACATGTGTATGATAATTCAAATAATATTTTGAAAATCTTGTTAAGAAATGAATCCTGCAAAAACTAATCTTACATGTGAATTAATCTGTTATGGTGCCTAGAAAGGAAGCACATGAACAGTGGTGAGCACTGGAAGAGGTGCTAGGCCCGCAAGCTAGAGCTTCCATTGAGCACCCAAGGAGGTGTTAGGCTTTGAAGCAGGGATGACTAAATCTCGGTGGAGAGATGCTATACAGATAAGTATTTGGTTTACTTATCAAACTTTTGATTGATGTTGATTTTCTGTAAATATACATGAGAATATGATGCTGCTAATATTTAAAAAAAAAATTGTTATAGATTGCATCCTACAGGAATGAATCTAACATATGAATTGAATTCATTGTGGTGTTCGAAAGGAAATCACCTGAGCTTGGTAATCACCTAGAGGAGGTGCATACTCTTGAAAATAATTGCTACTGAAGCACCCGAAGAGGTGTTGGGCTCAAGAATGGAGTTGTTGGACCTTAGTTGAGAGCTATTTTCAGGTGATTCGAGGCTTGCAGGAATTTGACTACCTTTTAATGCACACCCTAGAGAGCACCAGAAGGGTGGGTACGCTCAAGGGACTGTATTGCAGAGAAGAGGTACCATCCTTTTGTGGGGTGGGGAAGGTTTTGTTGGTTCCATGGTTGTATAAATCCAAGTCGAATACCCACGGAACCAAGGATGATGCTTATGCAAATAAGTATTTGGTTCACTTGACAGCTTCTTGTCGATTTTATGTCAATATACATGTGCATGTGATTCATCTATAATTTTGGAAAATATTATGAATACTAACATGGGAATTGACTCATTACTCTGGGCTTGAGAATAGGTATTGCTGGTTGCCGAAGACATCAGAAATGTTCCAAGATGAGGAGAAGGATTCTCCAAGATCATAAAAATATTATGTGATGTGTGCTGATGCATGCGAGCAAGGACTTGGACGAGTTCCAGATCGTGATAGTGGATGGATAAATGTGTAGGGGAAGAACTGCGGTCTTGAAGAGGCTACATGGAATCTGGAGGATGCCATGCGATTGAGACACCCATTTTGTTCAAAGTTTGCAGAGCGTTGAGGTAGTGCCATTTTAGCATTTTGTTAAAAATTGTAAAGCACTGAGGACAGTGCTATTGAAGGGGGAGGGGAATGTAACATCCGGTTTTGACCCCATGGTATTAAATTGCATGTGATGCAAATATTGTATTAAATAATGGTATGGAGCTCAAGGAAAAGGCCCCACCATGGATTTAGTGTTTTATGTTTCAACGATTAAAATCGATTCCGATGGTTTATGTGCTAGCCAGGCACAATCAATTGAGACATCATGTAAAATGCTAATTAATAAAATACCATGACTAACTACGAGCCACAACGTTAAAGAGATGGGGGAATTGTTTCACAAGGAATACGGAGGGGGAAATAATTAAACCCTTGAGCCTATGGGAAAAGCCATGCCTAAGGGGAAAACCCATAAAATGGTTCTTCTACCCCTTTTGTCTTTTCATCCCAGTTATCCAAAAGCATTTTCTTGTCTTATTGGGCAAGTAAGAGCCCATGCTAGGGATACCTTACCCATCCCTCATGCACGTGGGTCTCCCTTACGTATTTTGAGGGGAAACCACCTGATCATTATTACCTCGTGGGGGAAGAGGGACTGTCGCATTCCTCAGGCATGAGGCAACGAATTCCTCACTCACACAGGAGGTTTTTTCCTCATGCAGTGGGTAGCTTGATGAGCTCTCTTTTCCCCATGATTCTGTGGCTATGTGTGTGTGATTCCTGGAGGCATCCATGCTTTTCCCCTACCTTGCATCCTTGGAGCTGCTGGGTGTTTTCCATTCCTGTTTGGCAGTTCCCTATGTTTTCCCATGGCTGGGAAGTGGATTTGAAAGTATTCAGGGGATTGGGATCTTTGCTGGGTGGTGTTTGTGTTCATGTCCATAGCAGGAAATATCGTGTTGTAGTTGCACACTGAACATAAAATAAGACCACAATTTTGGTGATTGCTGAGGTAATTTTGGCCACATAAATCCATTGATTGTTTGGTGAAATTGAATTGCTGTTAGGGGGTTGTTTTCCCTCAGTTGGACTTCTGATTTTGGTTCCCTAGTTTGTTTTCCTGCAATTCCAGAACCTCGCAATTGCTGTGTATGCCTCTGTTGTTTTGGTCTGAACTGTATGCAAGATTAAGAGTGGAAGAGACGCAGAATGTGCTTGATAAACTTGGTGTGGAACCTCACAATAAGATAAGAGTGGTTGGTGAACCTACTCTGCACATATTGAATAGAACTAGAAGGGAATGGGTAGCCCGAGGGACTGTGGAGAAGAGAAGGGGAAACTTCCTTGTGTTGGGTGTGTAGACCATGTGGTCGCCGGGCCATATAGATCTTGTGAAGGTGTCCTTAGCTCTATGGATGAGGTCACTAGCTTAGCAGTTCTTCTTGTCCACTACCCTAGAATCGTGACAAACCCAACTTAAAGGATG
>LPNX010129990.1:0-2500 GCA_001517045.1 Pseudotsuga menziesii | reverse complement strand
TTTTATATAATGTTTTATACCATGAGAGGAAGTGAAATTAAGAAAAAAATTATAATTGAATTATTTAATTTAAAATTTGTTTTATATTATTAGAATTAATTTTATATAAGTATGATTTATTCTTAGGACTATGAGTAGCAAAGTATTTGCTTTAGAAAATAATTAAAATAATATTTTGTTGAAGATAAATAGCATAATTATTGAAATAAACATTTTGCTTAAAATAAAAAGTTGTTCTAAAAATATATGTTGTATTTTCTGAATAATTTTTTTAAAATAATTAATGTTTAAATATTTTTGCATTTTCATTTGATATAGCAGACCTCATTTAAAATTTTATTAGCTTTTTGGTTGGCATCAAGAGCACATGCTTCTAACTATGACCATATGTGTTGGATTTGGAATGAGAGCACCACCCTTAGAGTTATGGATACAATAAAAATATAAATATAAAAAACTAATATGGAACAAACTTATGCCAAAAAAAGATGGAAACTTCCCATCCAAATGGTAGAGCCATATGAAACAATGCAAAAAAATAAAAACACATAAACTAGAAACTTTCCTCTTTAGTTTATGGGAAGTTTTTATTCATGGATTTTATTTTTTTCTCAATGTATTTAAGCCTCTTTTTTATGGTATAGCACCAATAAGATTTTGGAAAAATTCTTGCATGCTTAGATTGTTCAATTTAGTTTTTATAATTTGTGTCTAATTACCAATAATATTTTTTAATGTTGACTAATGATGGCATTAATGTTTTGCTGGAAATGATATATTTTATAAACATATGAATGATTTGGCCTTGGAGATCTTTGGGCCCACCATCCGCACAATGTCGAACAAGCAACCAAAAGCTTTAAAGGATGATCTGACTAATTGCTTGGTTAGTCTGTTCGGAAAAGATACCTTTGATACATCGAAGGTCCTACAAAAGGCTAGAATCGAAGGTCCTACAAAAGGCTAGAAAAGATATGAATATTATCTGAGACCAGTATAGGGTTCACCTAGAAAAGAACCCTAGGTATGAGCGCCCTCCAATGATTCCATCTATGGACTGGAAAGCCCTAGTGGAAGATGGAAAAGAGAAGGGCCTGAGAAAATCAGAAAAGATACCACCAAGTGGAATAAGGAGGTATGTAATACATTCCAAAATGTAATGGTAAGCCTTATTATTACTAGTTTTTATATCAATTTTGGTACATTGACTAATGTATTGAAAAACATAATTAGGCTCTCGGACACATCTAAGGCCACCAAGGCAAGAATTGAAAAAATTGGCCAACACAAGCTTGGGCCTGGTGGTTACTCCAACTTGGCGGCTTGATATGTAAGTATCGCGAAACCCGAATCCGCATCCAAATATCATACAGATTATTATTTTTGTTTTGCTCTGACAAAAAATGTAAAATTAATGACATCATGCAAATATGAAGGCCGACCGGTTCAAAGAATTGCCCAGTGCGGATTGCATGAAGCTTGACTTCGAACAGGGCTTTGATGCCGTTGTTGAACGCCGGAGAAGCTTGTCTGGGCATACTGCACGATCTTCTGTTGATCCATCTGGTGCCCAGGTATGCAATAACTGTATAGTTTAATGATAATTTATTAATACTCATGCAATTTTTTCCTTATAAATAAATTAACATAAATTATTTATTCCTTTTTGTGCAGGAAAGTAATGATCCTGTTCATGTCGAGGATGTACATGACCAACCAAACGAAGATCATGCTTCTCATCCTGGTAATGAATTTATTAATGTGCTACTATTTTTTATAGACCATTGTAGATGATGAACATTAATTCTAATTCTACACAATTCAACTGCAGAGCATGTAGATGCAGATAACACGAAACAGGTTGGGCCTGTACGAGATAATGTTGAACATGTTGATGTTCCCATGGCAGGTAAAAACACACATTCATAATGTTTTGTTAAATGAATTACTCGTATTTATCAAAATATAAATATATTAATGAAAGATTTTGAAATTATTGCAGAAATTCATCGCCCCTTGCCTGAAGTTCAAACTTGCGAGCAAACTAGTAGGGATACCGATGATCAGATTCTGGAAGATGTGACTGTAACTAAATATTTAAAGAGAAGAAAAGTAAAAAGGAAGTGACTAAACAAATTTTGAGTAATTATTATTTATATAAAAAAACATTTAATGGTTTTTTCCTCTGTTTCATTAATGAATGTTTGAATGAATGCTTTAATGAATGGTTTACTGATTTTTTTTTTTTTTGCCATTGACTAAATGAATGTTTTAATGAATGAGTTAATGAATGGTTTAATGAATGGTTTTTTTATCTGTTGAATGATTGAATGGTTTAATGAATGCTTTAAATAATGATTTGAAAGCATCTTTCAACTTTTGAGTGAAATAATTTGCAGTAGATGCATTGTTATTTAGATTGTGAAATAGTGAAATAAATTGTTATTTGCAAGTAGAGGCATTGGGTTTGGGGAGTTGAGAGTGATGTGAGGGGGGGGGG
>LPNX010129989.1:26081-40848 GCA_001517045.1 Pseudotsuga menziesii | reverse complement strand
ACAATTTACCCTTAGTTAAGTTTGAAAAGTATATTATTATATCTATAATATCACATTTAAAATTTATTAAAAAAACATCCATTCATTAAAAAAATGATTTACTTTAAATTAAGATAAACTTATTTTATTTATATTATTTAGTAAAAGATTTCCTTTAATATAAATCCATTTTAAATATATTGTGATATCCCTTTTCGTAATATATTGTATTTTCATTTTTTAAAATTATATATATATTGTATTCTCCCTTTTATTAAAAGGAAAAAAACAAAACAAAATTTTAATACAATTTTTATTATCTTTTTTGGTAGAGATGATATGGATGTTTGTATTGTTATTATCACTCTATGATATGCATGTCGAACGCATCGTAATTATCAATCAGTAAAAGTCAATGTGCATGAGGGATTTATTGATCTCAACAATTCATAAGAAGAATTTATGAGAAGTGGTCGCCTGTTGCAATGGAATCTTGGCTTACCAGATATATTCAAGATGGAACGTCACAGAATGAGGTCAATTATTGATGATAATTAATATCCTCATGCACAGATGCAACAACATTCTAACTGGCCAACACAGAGAACATTCCCTCATTCAAGTGTTTCTCAACTTGGTTCTAGCATGCCCTCGCAAACACCTCCTCAAATATTGGATCCATCCAACAGTAACATCTCAGCAAGCGAAAGACCATGTTAGATATTCTCACATCTAACTGAGTTTTGCATTAATATTATTTATTAGGAAGGGAAATATTGTTTACCAATCATCCAATCTAACATGTGAAAGTAAAAAGCAGTAAGCCCTAGAAAAAATACAAATTCACGGTACATATCATGGAGTCATCATTCAGAGTCCATAAGAGCTTGGAGTGAGATCTCTTTTAAAATATTTTTCATTAATATTATAAATCTATCATGCTTTCAAAAAACAATCTATGTTCAATCTTGATCCATACTTTCCTGCTAAAATCATCAATAAAGGCCAAAAAATAAAACTGCCTCTTATGTATTGGGTTTGCATGGGTCCACAGAGGTCTGTATGAACTAAATTAAGATGTTCTTTGGCTCGAGATGTGGAAGTGGGGAATTTGTCCCTTTGATTTTTACCAGTGATACAATCCTCACAGGTGTTGGATTTTTCATGAATAACCGGTAACCCTTTGATCATTGATTGTGTGTGCATAAGATTGAGAATCTTTAAGGGAAGATGACCGAATCTGTAGTTCCTCAACCAGGATTCATCTAGAATAGAAAATGTATGGGCTATAGACTATCGAAGGTTGAGAGAAAATATTATATTCTTGGGAATTTCAACTTTGGCTACGAGTCTCTTACTGGGGCGTTGATCGTAGATAGTACAATATCTATCATAAAACTGAATATCATATTGGTTCTAAAGTAATTGACCTATACTGATCAGATTTACATTCAAATGTGATACATAGAACACCTCATGAATAAATTTATTTTCATTTTGATTTGTAAGAACAAGGATAGTACCTTTTCCTTTAGTTGGAACCAGAAATTCATCACCTAGCTTGATATTAATGACAATAGAAGAATCCAAACTAGAGAATAGTGACTTGTTTCCTGTCATGTGATTGCTGCAATTGCTATCGAGTTGCCATAGATCTAAGCTGTAGTGTTCTTTAGTTGCTTGATAAGACAGAAACATCACCTTTGATGAGCCTTCTTATTCTTTAGAGACATTGGATCTGCTATTGTTTTGGTTACTGTTCTGGTCATCTTGAGTATTTCTTCTTTCTCTTTCATAGTGTCCATATTGATTCCAAAAGTTACACTGAACATTAGACTGATTGGTCCATCTATTTCCTCTCCCCCTCTGACTTTGAGAGTTGTGAGAGTGTTCTAAATGCTTTGAGTGTTCATGCTGTGACTGGTTCTGTTCTTTGCAGCTGGAGACCCTCAACCTCTTATTCCTCTACCTCGTCCTCCTCTTCCCCGACCTTTGTTGAGGGAATCTTCAGTGTTGAAAGCATTGGTCAGTGACTCTTCTTCTTTATTGAGTCGGGCTTCATGAGATAGAAGAGATCCATTCAACTCTTCTACGGTGAACTAAGACAAATATTTTACCTCTTCTGTGGTAGTCACTAGGATAGAAAACTTCTTGGCGAGATACCGATGAAATTTTTGAACAACTATCTTTTATTCTAGGGGTTCACCATAGGTTTGGAATTGGGTCACAATGCCCGAAACCCTAGTCATGAACTAATCTACAGTTTTTTACTCTTGTATCTTCTAACTTTCAAATTGAAGGCATGGGGTTTGCAATCATACCATTTTAATGCAACCGGTTCCCTTGTAGGTTTATGCAAGAATATTAAAAAGCTTGATATGCGCTGGTAGCTCTCGAGATCCATGGAAAAATGGGCTCCTCAATGTAACTTTGGATCATCCATGTGGCTCTAAGATCTCGGTCTTAGCAAGCTTCGACAACACTCTTCTAGTCATTATTCATTGCGGCTAGAGCATTTGTATTTGGTTCTTTGAATTCAGTTTCAACCATATCCCAACATTTGTTGAGCTTGAGAAAAGTCTTCATCTTGATAGACCAAAACTCATAGTTGGATCCACTCAGAACGGGTCATGCTTCAATGTGCTGGTACTAGCCATGATATGACTAAGATATCTTCCCTTTTTTTTATTTGAAAATAAATCGAACACCGATCCTTGTGCAATAGAGAAATAAAGGTGGATCATAAAGGTTGAGAAGTGTGCATGTGATTAGCTAATCCCATGCACCAAAATGGGCTTGAGACTTAGGAAAAAAAGGGTGTATGGGAAAATGGGTTCCTTTCCAAACATGAGCAGTGTGGTGGTACCACGCTTTCCTCTTCAAAAATGGCGGTGGCACCGCTCTTTCAATATGGGAAAGGAATGGTAGCCTATTTTGGTAACGCCAATCCCTAAAGGTAAAAATGTGGTGGCGCTTACCTTTTTTTTCAAAAGTATAAATTTTATGTTAGGACCTTGTGCTGGGAATGGAAGCCAGTGGGAAGTGTTTTTTGTTACGTAGTACTTTGAATATAACACTCAAGATGTCTACTTTCCTTTAATTTCCTGCTGCGTGGAGGGAGGAACGTTGGAATGCTGTGAGTTTTCAGATCGTGAGTCTGCCAACCACGTGAAGAAAATCGTGCAATCTGGTTATCAATCACCCATTTTGAGCCTAGATTTATCTTTTTCTTTTTGCTGGGTGGGTAGTCGAAATGATGAAAATCGCACGCCAAGTATGTCTCAGCGGAGACGTTGGAACCCAGTCAATGCCCTGAGAATAAAAGTCACCAATTTTTATTTATTCAAACAGTCAGTCACCTGTGAAGTCATGGAACATAGGGTCACAACAAAGGAATATTAAAAAAAATAATCAGACAACGTGCCCTAGCTCGGGAGGTATGCAGCTTCCAAATGTGAGTGCTTTCCACTCTTTAAAAAAGATTACCCAGACAATGGATGGGTCAGGTCGTAAGCTTTAATACCATGATAAAGAAAACAATGAAGTATACAAAAACACTATGGGAAGATTGATTTCATTCTCTTTACTAGACTGAGCATAAATAGGAAATACAAATGACAATACTATGGGTGAATACCATAGGTCAGCTAATACCATGGGTCACCTAACTGACTAAGTAACTAGCCAACTAACAGTTGAGATTACAATATTCAACAAGATCTTGTTGGTTGCTTAAAAGCATGTAGATTTTTAAGCTTCTTAATTCGAAGTAAGCAAGCATGTAGAGATCCTTTTACTTTGTATTTACTTGCACCGACATATCTTGTTGGTTTCTTTAAAAGTATGTAGATTTTTAAGATTCTTGATCCGGAGTAAGCAACCGTGTATAGATCCTTTTACTTTGTATTTACTTGCACCTAGGATCATGTTGGTTACTTTAAAAGTATGTAGATTTTTATAATTTAAATTTAGCATATGATATAATATTAGTCAATAAATTTGAAGTTTGAATCGTTTCCAAATCTGGTTAAACATTTGTTCCCTGGAAATTTCTTTCAAATTATACTGTAGTTTTGTTCATTTCTTCTTATTTTCTTATAAATTCCCTCAAAGAATTTCACATTTTCCCATAAAGTCTAGTAATTTTTTTTCACAACCGTTTTAAATTCAAATTTATAGTCTAGTCTCATAATCCATTAAAACCCTACCAATTTTTACTTATTCTGCTAACTATTCCTTTTCGAAGGATTTATTTTTCATGCATCTGGCATTGTAGGTGACATCTTTTGAAATATTTGTATTCAAAAATTGTAAATATCGCCAACTAATATGTTGTAATTACATGATTGTATTCAAAGACTGTGAATCTAATGAACTAGCTTCACAAGGCCATATGGTGTACAACAATGCAACGGGTTACTCATGATATATAGATGAAACAACGTAATATTAATCGTCTGCGGTTACAACCCTATTTCCTTTTTTCTAGGCCAATAACTTACTATGGAGGTAAGAAAAGAACAATGGTCTTAATCCGACGTATTAACTACTGCACATTATTAGAAAAAACCGTAATACTCGATGGGAATAGTACTAAGCAGTAGTCGTCGTAATCCACTACTTAGAGTCGTTATTATGTATTTACTAATATGTTGTATTTACATAAAGCTCAAGTACAATTATTTTTCCAATGTGGATTTCTGTTTGCATGAAATTGCAAAATCTTTCACCCAAAGTGTATCTAGATTGCAATTTTATTGACAAGCATAGTGTATCAGGTGAAGAGGAATATCCCAATTTAATGTATGCATTTAGATTTTGTGGACAATTTTTTTCTAAATCTCAGGGCCTAGGAGGCCACATGAACCACCGTCGTCGAGGTAGTAGAACCCTATTATGCTTATTTTTTAAAGAAAATTTTCTTATGGAATACCTCCTATTCATAACTATTTAAATTTTATTAACCGTGTTCACAATATTCAGAAAAAAAGATTGACGAAAAAATAAGACAGCTCGTCAGCTCCTAGAGAAACTAGGCCATCGTCGACTAATCTTCGGTAAGAATATTTTTTTTCTGTATCAATCCATATTATTAAATTTATATACCACTCCAACAGTTCAGCTTGTCTTCTTCAATTCCAACCTTCAACTTGCCTTCTTCAATTCCAGTCGGTTTTCAGTTACTTCCAACCAGCGAGCTTGCAGAGATTGAAAGAAAAAATAATCAACAATTTCCTCAAGTAGTGAGCTGAGTTAGATATGCATGTAATGCTTTGGTTCTGCACTCTTGTAATTTAAACTAGCAACAACAATATTAATAAGATTAATATGTTTGGAATATGCTGAGAGGAATATATCACCAGTGAAGTTAATTTAATAGTTGTATCATGATTGGAGTTAACCTAATAGTTAATCTAATAGTTGTTCAATATAATTGCGATTAGAGTTAAAGTTAAGCTAATAGTTGTAGAATCATTGGATTTAAACTAATAATTGTATCTAATAGTTAATTTAAAAGTTAATATATCAACCATTGCACTTCGATTAAAATTTGTGATTGGAGTTGAAGTTAAGTTAAAGTTGTATCATCATTGGAGTTAACCTAATAGTTATAATTTTTTTTCCTAAAGAATGTGTCAATTGCTTGTATCTATAGTCTAACCTCATAATCCATTAAAACCCTACCAATTTTCGCTTATTCTGGTATCTACTCCTTTCCTAAAGATTTATTCTTCATGCGTCTGGAATTGTAGGTGAATCTTTCGGTAGGGTAGTATTAAAAAACTGTAAATCTCACCAACTGATATGTTGTATTTACATGATTGTATTCAAAGACTGTAAATCTCATGGACTAGCTTCACAAGGTCATATGGTGTACATCAATGCAACACGTTACTAATGATATATATATATGAAACAACGTAATATTGATCACCTATGGTTACAAACCTGTTTCCTTTTTGCTAGGCCAATAACTTACACCTCTGGACTAAGAAAAGAACAATGGTCTTAATCCACCGTATTAACTAGTGCATACTATAAGAAAAAAAATGTAATACTCAATGGTAATAGTAGAGACGTAATACTAAGCAGTAATCACTGTAATCCCAAAGGGGATTTATGTTTGCATGAAATTGCAAAATATTTCACCTTGTATGTATTCTTTAGAATCTAGATTGCAATTTTATTGACAACCATAGTGTATCATGTGAAGACGAAGATCCCAATTTAATGTACCCACGCATATTTTGTGCACAAAGTTTTGATAAATCTTAGGCGCTAGGAGGCCACATGAACCGCCATCCTCTAGGTATGAGAAACCTACTATGCTTATTTTTTAAAGAAAAATTGCTTATGGAATTCCTCCTATTCATAACTAGTTGAAGTTTATTAACGATGTTCACAATATTTTGAAAAAGATGACGAAAAAGTAAGACATGCGCATCAACGCCTGGAGAAACTAGGCCACACTAGACTAAGCTTTCGGTAAGAATATTTGTTTTTCCTGTATCAATCTATATTATTAAATCTAGTTACCACTGAAAATTATTTTATTTTCTTTGTAAATTGTCTAACCCAACTCCAGACTCTCCATCGCTTAACTTCATACCCGGGGCATCTATTTCAGTGCCATATGGCATTACTAGAATGCAAACCCACCAACACCAACAAGTCAATTTCTATGATGCACCTCCACCAAATATGACTCCAAGCCTTTACAAAACATTCCATATACACCAGACCTGTATATCAATAATCCTAATTGGACATCGGCTTCTAACCGAAGCCTACACCTATCTCTGCTTCTAACCAAAGATGAACAACTCTCTCAATATGGGGCATGTTTAATTATCTGGCATAGGCCAGTTCGCAAAACAGGAATCGGGATACAATACCAAGAATGCCACATGAAATAAATCTAGATCAACATCAAAATGTTTTTTATGACCCTTCAAACACAAGCGGGGTTTGGCCTTGAGTTGGAGCGGGGGCCATGCAGCTGAATTATCTTCAGCAACAAGATGGGGAGTCATAAGTGTAGCCATAGAACGTAACTTAAGTCCAGATTTTAAATCCTCATCTAGTTATCCTCTTCTTTCAGAATTCTCACGCCAGGAATCAGAAGAACTCCAACAATTTAGGTTGTCTTCTTTAATTGCAACCGGCTTTCAGTTACATCCAACCAGTGAGATGACAGAGATTGACAGAAAAAATAGTCAACAATTTATTCAAGTAAGTAGTGAGCAGAGTTAGATATGCATGTCACGTGTTGGTTCTGCACTTTTCTAATTTAAATTAGGGCACATGAATTGGTGTTTTGTGGCAGGTCCTGTGAAGTTTAATGATCATGATGAAGACAACGATGATAATGAAGATGATGATGACAATGAGGATTATTGTGACGATGATGATAATGGTGATGGTGATGATGACGACGAGGATGATGATGATGATGATGATGATGATGATGATGGCATTGAGGATGATGGAAATGATGACAGTGGTGATGATAATGAAGATGATGATGATTATCATGATGACGATGATGATGAAAACAATGACATTGATGATAAAGATATAGATGATGATCATCATCATCATCATCACAATGATGATGACAATGATGTCGACGATGAATAAGTGTGCAATGATGATGACAATGAGGATAATGATGATGAAAACAATGACAATGATGATGAAGATAGTAATGATGATCATGATCATAATAATGAAAATGATGACGATGATGATGACAATGAAGATAATGAGGAGGATAATGAGGATGATGACGATGATGATGATGGTGACAAAGATGATGATGATAATGATGACAAAGATGATGATGATGATGATGAAAAAGAGGATGATGACCATGATCATGATGACAACGATGACGACGATGATGAATAAAGTGATTATGACAACAACGATGAATAAAATAATGATGATTATGATAATCATGATGACGATGATGATGATTATGATGACGGCAACGATAATGATGACTATGATGATGACAACGATGAAAAATAATATAGTCATGATGGTGATGATTAGACAATGAAGATGACAAGGATGATGATGATGATGATGATTTTATATTTGATTAACATTTCTACAATATAATTGATCTTATTCTTCATAGAATTCTACATCAATATCATTCAATGATATTTCATAATCAAAATTGAATGGATTGACCATATCATCATCATCATCGATGTCATTTTGGATAATACCTTCATCATAATATGTGTCATTATTAAGAACATTGTCATTTACATATGGATGATCATATTCTTTCACTTTCTCATGTGATAGTGCATCTACCTCATGATGTTCTTGATCTGCATCATCTTATTCATTAATATTGTCTTCTTCTGGTACGTTATACTTTACACGCATTCCTCATGGATCATATCAAACAACAAATGACCAACCTGATTCATCTCGAACCTCTGAATATAATACCTTCTCACATTGTATTGGAAGAACATGGGATTTTGTACCTAGATTGACTTTCCTTGTACTGACCTCGTAAATCCATTTGCTTGGTCAATAACATTTCTTTTCGGATCATGTTCATTCATTTGTAACCTATACCATTTGACCTCGATCAAGACTAAGTTGAAGGATCCAAAGTCAGAATCAATTATATCATTCAAATACCCATAGTACTTATTTTTGGTTGGAATTTAGCTTGACGTTGCTCCAATGATGCATTGATTTGGGGTACTTCATCCATTTCATCCACTCTAGGATCTTCTTGCAAATTGTTTAATACCTCGTTCTTCTAGTTTGGATAATATCTAAGATAATGATGCCCTTGTCATTCAAAGCATTGTACTTATCTTCGAACTATTTTATTTCTCGTGAGAGAAACTGGTTTTGTACCACTTTGATTTGGAATGTTTGAATTATACTCATTTTTATCAGTAGATTTATTATTCTAAATTTTTTTGTTTGCTTGAAATCTACTGTGTTGATTCCTATGAATAGCTGCTTTATAACCCTTGTTTCTGTGTTATGAATATGATATTTTTATGCTTTTATTTCTGTCCTTATTTTCTAATATACTCTGTCTATGCTCATAACACAATCCAACCTTATACAGAGCTTCATTCAAAGTTTTGGGAGTATCGAATTCTATTTTATTTCAAAATAGGTTGGTAAACAACTTAGAAATTTATTTGGATTTTTATTTTCTCTTCTTTTATGTAGGGAACATAATGCAGTAGTTCTAAATTTTTTTTGTTCAGTCCATCCATTGTCATAGAACCCATTTTCAGCTCATGAAACTCCTTGATTTTCTTATCATAAAATATTTCAGATAAGTATTTTTTTAAACAGTCTTTTTGAATTCTACCCAATCAATCTTTCCTTCTTTTATTCCCTTGGTCAAATTTAAATCCCTCCACCATTGTGCAACCTTTCCATTCAGATTATGTATTGTTAAATGAGCTTTCAATTCGCTTGGATAAGCTTAGACATACCAAGCACCCATTCCTCGGCCTTTTCTCTTGAATCTAACTAACCTTCAAAGACTACTTCCTTAATCATTTTTAATCCTCCCTTCAATTTAGTACTGTGTGAGTGTTTGGACATTTTCCTGTATCTAGGTGGCGATGAGGATGTGGTTGTGCTAGTGTTGTAGCTTCCTTTTTTTCTAGGTTTATGAGAGGAACTTGATTTGAATTTTTCTTATTCCTTGTCTCTTTCATTCTTATATAAGTTCTTCCCACCACATTACTAGAAGTGTGTGCTAGATTTTGTTTGATTTCAATCAAATTATACAGTTATATTATATTAAGTTCATGTTGAGCTTTCCTATCTTACAAGTTATCTTCCTTAATACTCTGTAGTTCAAATCTCAAATGTTGCATGGTTCTTATCAGTTCTAAGGGTGTAGTGGTTTTCTGATCATTTTCTAACTCAACCCACATCTCTTCTTCCTGTTAGGGTGGCTCTAGTTGTCCTTATTGGTTGGACTTCCTTTCAGCACTCATTGTTATCTCAATTTTTCTTTTTCTAGTGTTGGTGTCATTTATTTTGTAACTGATACGTTGATTCCTCTTATATTATTACTGTTTCCCAAGCCCTTTCTAACTCATTCCTACTTCTTACAGTTCTCAGGATTAAATCATACAGTTGTCTTGAAATTGAAGTTTGATTCCCCAACTTGTTTGGTAGGTTTGGTTGTGCTAATTCTGGCAGTGTCATGGATTACCTTGAAGTGAAAAAGGAAAAAATATTATTAGTTTATAAAATGCATAATTTTAATTTGCAATAACATGAATGAGTCCATAGGTCACACAGTGTTGTAACCATGGCTCTAATACCACTTGTAACATCTCAAAATTCTCATACATTTTTTTAAACTTATTATTTATCAGAGATGTTAACTCTTATCTCTCTTTTTCAAGTGGTTATGTTGCTAGAATTTAATTACGACTGATTTCCATATTAGTGTAATAGAACCCTTGTCGAGTACTTTTTATAAGAATGTAATATTTAGTATTCCTTTACAGAATTATAACTTTTCGTGTAAATATTTCCATCCTCAGCCTGTGTATATTACGTAGAATGATTTCTACTTTTGTTTGGCACGGAGGGAGACGATATGTTTGGAAAATTAAATTGACATATTGTTAATCGTTAACATTTTTACTTAATATAAATTTTATCCTCGGTGTTATTATTTTATAAGTTTCCCCTATGATATTAGGCCCAACAATTGCTGACTTACTTAGCAACTTGCTAATGAATGATAAATTTTCCAAGTGGAGTGATAATACTTCATTTGAATATCTCCTTAAATTGAGTTTTGATTAATGCATATGACTTGGAGGTAATTCATTGGTTAATGTTTGGATTATTGGGATGAATCCCTAACACGCGCATGCAATGGAAACCATGGTCAATGCATTTCGTGAAGGTTTAAACTAGAGTACCTTGGCCTAACATTCACGATGACTTATTATTTGGAAACCTTAGCTTATTACTTGTGATGATATGTAATATGGAAGCCTTAGCATGTTGATCTATTATTCGTGGAGATATGTAGTGTGGTGGCCTTAGATTATATTTTAGTAATGATGTGGTTCGTTGGTGCTTTTATGAGCCTTTCTCCACATTTTCACTGACCCATGTGAACAATATTAAGTTTCTCCAATCGTTGTCTGCATAGGGACACGCGTTAATCATGCATTCAAGCTTCGATCTTTTATCTCCATTTAAAATTTAGTGCTTGCCTCATTTGCACCAATCGGGATTTCCCTTTTCGTCAATTCAAGGGTTTACCCAACTCATTGTTGAGGTGGGTCTTGTCTATGCCATGGTCAAGCTCTACTCTGTCAAGGTTCAGTGCATAGAATTTGGTTGCTGGTTATTTTGTTTCGAGAGTGTATTATGAGCAAGCTACAACCTTACATATTTGGATCTCAGCTATTATGGATCTAAATGTAGCAGTCATCAAAAAACCTAACACAGTAAGCATGGCTTCACTGTATCATAGTTTGAAAATCTCACTCATCTAACACTTGGTATCTTAGTGAATAGTGTTGTTTCCTATTCGTGCATGGTTATGGGTGCGTTGGTTGGGAGGTTGAATCCCACTATTTCCCTTGCTCGATGATACATAGGTAATTTTTGGCCAAATTCTTAATTAAATTCTTTTCCTTTGATTTTGCAACATTATATAGTTATTTCATATCGTAATGCATTGGATTTTGGATATAAATGTAGGTTCAACTCTTTCTAGAGTGATTGGATGTCTTGGTGGAATTTTTTGGGCTGCAAGTATCTTTGGTAAGCTACCAATCCTGGTTTTAATGCCAGGGAAAAAATGCGAAGATATTTTATTTTGGTTAATTGGTCTTTGCATTGTCGAGTTGTCTTTCTCTATTGGTCATGCGGCGTTTCCTCTCATCATAAATACTCCCAAACATTCCTTACTGGTTTTGGTTGATGAGGGCTTTCATTTCTATCTACATACGCAGGGTTTTTATGACTACTAATGATCGTCCCTTGTAGGGTTTTGAATGTATAATCCTTTTTATTACTTGCGAGCATCTATATTTACAAAATCCTAAGGAGGCACATTCTTAATTCCTAGTGATTTATCTTGGGATCTATTAATTATTGTCATTTGAGCTTTGTAGGTAATGTAATGTAAATATTCGATGTTCAACTTTCCTTTTACTTAGGACTTCTCTTTTCATTCTCGAGAATGGAGCTCCATTAGAAGGAATTGTAGGGTCTCATTTTCTACTGGTGGTCATCGCACATGTGATGGAGATATTTCTACATGTGGCCTCAACTATTAAGCTTTATAACATCAAAACAAATAATTATTTCATTGCATTAGCAAAGTATACAATTTAGAGATTTATTGTTTTATTCATAACATCTCTTTGGTTCTGTAAAGCCATTTTGAAATATCCATGTTTTCTTAGTGTAGAATCAAAAATGAAATCTTATAGGTATAGTGATGATAAATCTAGAATTTTCTAGATTGAAAATGAATGGCATATCTGTTATAACACTTATATAGATTTTCACATTATTTCTCTTAAAACATGGGCACTCTTTGCTAGTCTTTCACCCTTGTCATGTTTATAAACTTAGTTGAAATGGAAAGTACATTGTGTAATTTAATGTTGAAATGGAAAGAATGACATGACATTTTTTTTATCTGTTTATTAGAAATCTATTAATGATGATGCTACTATATCAATTTGAATTGGTTAATTCTTAATGGTTCAAAATCTTAGTAATGTGAGAGGGTGGGACAACATTTAAACCCCAAATGTAGTAATGGAATCATAGATTAAAATAATTCCTAATTAATCAAAATAGTAAAATATCACATTTTTTCAATACTAACCTAACATACATTTTTAACTTTAAAAATAAAAATAAAAAATTGTGAAATACCACATTTTTTCAATACTTACCTAACATACATTTTTAACTTTAAAAATAAACTAGCACACCCACATAGTTTGTGGTTGGATCAAGTGGATAGGGATTAAATGGTTGAGAGATAGTAAAGGAATGGAAGAAAGTTTGGAAATATGTTTTTATTCGTGGTATTCTTCTAGTTAAATTGGTTAAGTGTGAGTTATCCATGCCTAGCTACATGTTATCAAGTTTGGAAATATATTTTCATTCCTCACATTCTTCTAATTAAATTGGTTAAGTGTGAGTTATCCATGCCTAGATACATGTTATCACCTACATTCTTGGTGTTATCCATTTATCAATTATCAATTATTTTTTTTGTTCTTTTTATTTTTATTATAATTGTTTATTTGGAAATTTGAACGACTACCATATAATCAATCTTCACACTACACTTGTCTCATCCTATAAATGAAAAAACATAAGCCCTAGTCCACCCCAAATCTCAAATAAAAACTTACATCAACTTAAAAATTTGAATTTAATATATATTTTCAAAATAGCTAATGTAATGTTTTCATACAATTTAACATAAATTTATGTTAGTTAAATTTGAAAAATATATTATTATATCTATAATAACACATTTAAAATTGCTTTAAAAACCATCCATTTAACATTAAAAAAAATGATTTCTTTAAGTTAAGATAAACTCATTTTATTTATATTATTTACTAAGTATTTCTTTCAATATAAATCCATTTTAAATATACTGTATTTTCTTTTTTTAATTAAATTTATTTTATATATATATATATGTGGAAATGGTAAATCTATTTTAAATATATTGTATTCCCACTTTTAAAAACAAAAAAACAAATTTTTATTATTTAATTTTTTTGGTATATTAAAAAATAAACACACAAAGAATTAACCACCAAGAATTAGAAGCAGTTTATTAAAATAAAGAAGCATTGGGCAGATAGATTGTGGACCCGAGGGTGGAGGTTATGCTATATTTACATGAGAAAATTGAGCAAAGTCTATTAGTATGCTTTGATTTAAGCGGTGGCGATCTGTTTTCAGACTTACGGCGGTTAGTTTATATGGATGCATTTCAGTTAAGAGAATGGTGATATTGTTCATGTTTGGTAGAGATGATATGAAGGTTTTAATGGTTATTAGATCACTTTATGATAAGCATTTTAAAAAACTTCGTAATTATCAATAGGTTAATCAGGGTTTAGGGTTTAGACGATAAGTAATTATCAACCAGGGTTTAGGGTTTAGACGCTTCGTAATTATCAACCAGGGTTTAGGATTTAAGCTCCGGAGTTTTTTTACTTGATCTCAACCATTCGTCTAAGCACGCAGCCATACTTTATCAATCAATAAGGTCAATCAGGGAATTGACCGTATGCTGCAATGGAATCTTGGCCTACCAGAGATATTCAAGATGGAACCTCAGAGAATGAGGTCAATTTTATTGAAGAGACTGAAAATCCTCAGATGCCGCAACAGTCCAATCCTCAAATGGAGCAACAGTCCTACTGGCCAGCAGAGAGAGCATTGCCTCATTCAAGTGTGTCTCAACTTGGTTCCGGATTGCCCTCGCAAACACCTCCTCCTTCTCAAATATTGGATCCATCCGAAAGTAACATCTCAGCAACAGAAAGGCCAGGTTAGATCTTGTTACCTCTAACTGAGCTTTAGCGGTGCATATCATGGAGTCCCCATTCTGTATTTACTGTATAGCACTAGATTTTTATAACTTTGAAGTTTGAATAGTTTCCAAATCTGGTTAAACGTTGTTTCCTGGCGAAGTTCTTTCAAATTATACTTTAGTTTTGTTCGTTTCTGCTTATAATTTTATTATAAATTCTCA
>LPNX010129989.1:2636-13800 GCA_001517045.1 Pseudotsuga menziesii | reverse complement strand
TGAATAACGGTTTTGGCAGGTCTCTAAGTTACATTCTTTCAAGGGCTTCTCTGCCAGATTTGTGGTCACACACATTTGCAAAACCTCATGATTAATAATTATTTGAAAGACATTTAAAACCCATAGATCCTATGGAAGGTATTTATATTTAAAGGAAATGCAGGCATTATTCTTTTTGCTTTGTTAGATCGAGGTGGGTGCTCTTGTATCAAGTTCTCAAAACCGGGAGCTTGAACATTCAAAGTATTTGTATTTGTGAATAACCTCCTGTACTTTGTTTTGAGAGATGGTGTGTCCTCCATAAGGATTGTACTTTGTTTTGAGAGATGGTCTGTCCTCGATAAGGATAGGCTTGTGATAGTTCTGAGATGGTTTTATAATATTTTATTTATATTATTTTCAAATTTCACGGTGGACTCCATGAAAATTTTGTTTTTATTTCGTTATTTCATGAACCAGTAGCTGCTGTAAAGGTTTTTTCCCCATAGTTTTGTAATGTTTTTGGTTCTCGTTCTATTAACAACAAAATTTAGTGGAGCTTTTAATCAATCTTATTATTTATGGTTTTGTATTCTATTTTAATGGTTTTGTTTTCTATTTTAATGTTTTTGGTTTAGTTCTATTCACGACAAAATTTAGTGGATTTTTTAATAAATCTTATTATTTATGATTTTGTATTCTATTTTAATTTTCTAATTTTGGTTTTATTTACAACTTATTTTAATGGGGCTTTTAATAGATCTCATTATTTATTCTTGTCAAAATTTCAAAATTTTTTAAAGACAAAACAGCTTCTATACAAAAAAATTCATATTAGAAACCTTATGTTCTTATCAACAAAACTTGATGCTAGTGAGGAGAGAACCTACCTACTGATGATTTAATATATGTGCCTTTTCTAGGTCTTCCCAATGTCTATGAGCTCTAGAGCATGGTCATACTCTCATATATTCAGTGTTATATCAGACTAGTTTGATGCCCCTCATAATGGCTTCAATTCATTTGTTAAGCTTGGTATCATCCTCCCTATACTAGCCGATATCTTCTTGAACTCTTCTAAAGCCAGGTTAAAGGGCTCCATATTACTTGTGTGGAACTCTAAAGTAAAGATTGTAGAGGTATATTTTATTGAGCCTTTGAACCCCCTCCACCATAGTAAATAGTATTTGTAGGTTGAGTAGATGTTTCTATGACTAGCATGACAAAAGTATAGTCAGTAAGATGAACAAGGATAAAAAAATCTTGATATCTAATGGTTTTAAATTATAACGGTGAACCATAATGTGATCGACGTTAACTCAGTCAGCTTATCTATAATCTTGTTTACACTTTCAATAAGATCATATGCGACATTACTGAAGGCTAGAATAAATTCAAAATCACATATTGTGTAATGTTGGCTTACGCCTGCTAATCATCTCCATCCATTCATCCTTTATTTCCACCATGCTTTTAGTCACTTCTCTCTTATTATTCTAATTTCTATTCTTTGCTCAGACATCCTTCAAAGAATATGCAGGGCACTCACCATTCTTTATAGTCATTTACCTTACTCTCTTTATTTGACCTTGAAACCATTTTACTCTCATTTATTAACCATGAAACCAAAACACGAGCTCATTTTTTGTTTATAATTATGCAATCTAACCATAGTTTCTCGTAGTAGTTTCTAACACTATTTGATTATGCTAAGGGATGCATTTATGAGTGGTATGGCATTCGATCCTCAGTTAGGATAGCTGCCTAGGTTTCTTCTAGACATGATATGCTCCGTGTTAATTGAGAGAGAATATGTAAATTGTGTTTGGGTCAAGGCACCTGTCCCACAACATGGGGAGAGACTTGAGTTAGCAGTGTTTTTACCAATTTTAGCATATGCGAAATTAAGAAAAACAACACCTCTTATTCAATCTCAATCCATAATCCAAATCAAGACAAATAAGGGACTAAAATGAGTATTTTAGACGCAGTCATCATGCCTTCCACAATGAATAAAGGAACTACACTTGGTTCTTATTAAACCACTAGAATCATACTTCCCGTCATACATACTTGTAGGCAATCATGGCTATTTTTACTGCTCTAATTCCTCAAATAGAACCGACCATCTTTAGCCCTGCTAGGATCTAAATTTATTGTTGTACCTATTGGCAACTCTTGGAATGTTGAACCAAAGCTTATTCTAGCACCAAGCTTATCTCAAGATGTATGTAAATGCAATGTAAGCATTGAATTGGTTGCAAATTGAATGAGATACTTCTTAATCCTCGTAGAATGGATGTGCAAAATGTTTTCCCAATCTCTACAAAATGTTGGTGGAATTAGTTTATTGTGATAATGGTTGTGCATGAATTTAAATAGAGGAATATGTACCAATACTGATTTTGGAGCCCACATTAGCAGGAAGACCAACGCTTATGGAATTGATGTAGATGTTAGGAAGCTTGTATTTTTGATAAAAATCCTCGAGCATGAAAAAAAGATAATTGGGAAAGCAATTTATTTTTGTTTCATTCTCAAGTATACAAACTTGGATATTAAATGTGAATAATCTAATGTCACAACTTGTGAAAGCAAGGGAATTATAAAGCGTTTCATTTGTAACAAGTTAAACAAGAGAATATTGGAGAATGCGCATTGTTTGAAATGTATTTGTGCATGTTGTGGATGATTAAGCTATATATAATTATTTTTACAATTTCTTTATAATTATTTCTAGCTATAAATGGCATTGTGTTCTAATTTTTTTAATTGTAAATCGTATTTGAGCACAAGATATATACCAAGGAGAAAATGTTTCCTTTGTTTTAATTGTAAATCTTGTTTGAACACAAGATATGCATTGAGCAACCCGGATGCGAGCTATATTAACGCCAATGAGGACAAGGGGAATGATGACGGGCCTGGTATGTAATCAGCGTGATGTCACTGCCACCTCACCCCCCTCACAGCTGCACGCATTTACATCGGATCTGGATGTGGATGTTCATAGGACGTCCTATGGGATGTCGTCATCAACTCAGCGTAGATGGATTTCAATGCGCCACCCTAGTTCCTCGATTGTCCTTCCACCTTTTTTATGCCCTGGTCTCTCCATCCTCCAGGATATTTTCTCTGCATTCTAAAGCAGCTCTCAATCCTTCTCTCACTGAATCACTCGACCCTCTGCGCTTTAGCTCTCAGCTCTATTCTTATCATTAATCCTTGCCACTCCGTTATGTCACGAAGGAAACAAGGTATTCTTCGGCATGGCCGTTCTGGGAGAGGATCCCAAGATGAACGTCAAATTTCGCTCACTGCACTGGCAAGCGGAGAGGGTTTTGATGCTGAGATTCCAGATGATGTTCGCTAAATGGTGAATGACTGGGAAGAAGAGCTATCTGGTGCCACCAATGCTGAAGGACACTCGATGGAGCACAGATGAAATTACTGGGTCATAAAGAACCTTCTCATCAAGCTCATCCTTTGCTTCAATTCCCAACCCTTGGCTCCTTCTCCTCCTTCTTTACCTATCCCACCGGCTCCTGTTGTGCCTCCGACACCCCCACCCCCCTACCTGCTCCGAACGCTTCCACTACCACACTTACCTCAGCCTCTACACCTCCCCCTTCAACCCTCTCCCCTGTGGTCCCTATGGACTGTGAGCCCCCTCCCCCTCCATCACTGGGCCGTATAAAATCTCTTTCTGCTAGAAAATGCACCCTTCTTCTAGCCATTGCCAAAAACATAGCCCCTCTCCTGGTGAAACAGGCCCTTGTAGGTGACGAAGATGAGGGTGAATATTCTAACAGTTAGGAACTAAGATCCTCCAGTGATGATGCATCGGATGTCATGGACGATCAATTTGGGCCAGTCTCCTCTGGCTTCGGCTGCCCCATCATCGAGGAACCTTATCGCAAGCTTTAGTCAGGTTATGTTACTAGTTTTTGTACATTTCTGGAATATGGTGAGCTCTCTAAGGCATGAACTCTATTTTCCAGGTTTTTCAGGACCCTATATGTCTTTTTGTACAATGCCAATCTCTTTTTCTAAGACCTGTTTTCCCTCTTGGAGGGAGGGTCTAGTTCTCGTCTCAGACTAGTTACACCTGCCAGTCCTTTTTTATACCATTATTACCTTACTTCAGGACTACATGTAAAGTCCAAGGGAAGTGTTGTAAGATGATGATTGACAGTGGGAGTACTGACAATATTATTTCCACAGAGATGGTGGAAAAGATGAGTTTAAAGAAAACCAAGCATCCTGTTCCATACAAACTATCTTGGTTACATAAAGGACATCAAATCCTGGTGAGTGAGAAGTGTGTAGTTGATTTCCAAATAGGTCCATATAAGGACAACATTCTATGTGATGTGATGCCAATGGATGTTTTTCATATACTGTTAGATGTTTGTCATATAGTCATTGTAGGATTAATTGTCATAGTTTCGAGCAGAATGGGATAAAACATGTGCTTCACCCTTTACAAGAAGGTAGTACAACAGGACAGTTGGCAACAAAAGTTATGATGTTGTCAGGAGAGGAATATTTGCAGCAAGTGGAGAAAGAAGAGTTGAACTATGATGTGGTATGTAAGCCAAGAGTGGTGACGATGAAGACCGGCATGGAATATCTACCTGAGGAGATTCGGGAGATGCTGAGTGAGTATAGTAACATTGTGGTGGATGATTTACCCAATGAGTTACAACCAAGAAGGGATATAAGTCATCAGATTGATTTTATTCCAGGATCCAGTTTACCAAACAAGGAAGTGTATAGGTTGACACCTTAAGAGAATGAACAATTGAGGAAGTAGGTCCAAGGATTGTTGGACGAAGAATTGGTCCAGAAGAGTCTGAGTCCATGTGTTGTACCAGCAGTACTGACACCAAAGAAGGATGGTGAGTGGAGGATGTGTACTGAATCCAAAGCAATTAACAATATTACCATCAGATATAGGTTTCCATCACCAAGGATGGATGACATGATGGATTTCCTAAGTGGGGCAACATGCTTTTCAAAACTAGATTTGAAGAGTGGATATCACCAGATCAGGATTAGAGAAGGGGATGAGTGGAAGACAGCCTTTAAGACAAATTATGGGTTGTATGAGTGGTTGGTCATGCCATTTGGATTGTCCAACGCACCAAGCACTTTTATGATATTGATGAACAAAGTCTTGATAGATTTCATAGGTAATTTTGTGATAGTTTACCTTGATGACATTTTGGTTTTCAGCCAAACAGAAGAAGAGCATCTGAAGCATCTAAGGTATGTTTTAGAGAGGCTGCAATAGGAAAAGTTGCTAATAAATGTGAAGAAGTTCACATTCATGAAGACAGAGCTAGTATATTTGGGTTTTGTTATCTCAAGAGAAGGATTGACGATGGATCCAGAAAAGGTGCAAGCAATCATTGATTGGCCTTCACCAAGGAACATATTTGAGGTAAGAAGCTTTCATGGATTGGCAAGTTTTTGTAGGAAGTTCATAAAGAATTTCAATGGTATTTGTGCATCTATCGTTGAGACAATTAAGAATGATAGACAACCATTTCAATGGACAACAGAGGGTGAAAGGAGTTTTCATTTCTTGAAGAAGAAGATCACTGAACAACCAGTATTGAAGTTAGCAGATTTCAACCACCATTTCCAAGTAAAGTGTAATGCTAGTGGAGTAGCAATCAAAGCTATACTTAGCTAGGAGGACATGCCTATAGCGTATTTCAGTGAGAATTTGAATGATGCAAAGCAAAATTATTCATCTTATGACAAGGAGTTTTGTGCTATTGTTCAACCAATGAAGCATTGGAGACATCATTTAATTCCTAGAGAATATGTGTTATATTCTGATAACCATGCATTACAGTACATTATGCAACAACCTGAGTTGAACCCGAAACATGTCAAGTGGGTTGAGTTCTTACAGAGCTTTACCTTTGTGTTGAAACACATAAGTGGACAGTCAAACAGAGTAGCTGATGCCTTAAGTAGTGACCGTTGATTATGCAATAGAATCGGATCCAAGTCTTGGGGTTTGAGCATTTGAGAGATTTGTATGAAGCTCACATTTATTTCTAGGAATCTTACAGGGCTTGTAAGAATCGAGTGGAGGTGGACAGAGAGCCATGGATGGAGTATACACTTCAATATAGTTTACTCTTTACAAACAGCAAACTGTGTATACCAAAGTGTTCTATGAGAGAGAACTTGATACAGGAAAAACATAATGGAGGTATGGCAGGTCACTTTGAAGTGAGAAAACTTTCGGGCAGTTAGGTCATTTATATTTTTGGCCAAGGATGAGGTTTGAAGTTGAGAAGTTTGTGAGTAGATGTAGAGTATGCCGGCATGCTAGGAGGAGAAGCCAGAACACAGGATTGTATACACCATTACCTATTCCAACTAAGCCTTGGGATTCTGTGAGTATGGATTTCATTGTGGGTTTACCAAGAACTTAGATGGGACATGATTCTATCTTTGTTGTGGTGGATTGATTCACTAAGATGGAACATTTCATTTCATGCTACAATACTAGTGATGCCGCACACATTGCTAACTTGTTCTTTGATGAAGTGTTGAAGCTACATGGTTTACCTAGAAGCATTGTATCAGACAGAGACGTGAAGTTCACAGGTCATTTCTGGAGGACCTTGTGGAAGATGTTGGGTACCAGACTGAAATTCATTCCAGCATATCACCCACAGTCCGATGGACAGACTGAAGTAGTCAATAAGAGTCTCGGAAACATGTTGAGAAGTTTGATTGGCGAGAGTCTTAAGCAGTGGGACAGAGTATTATCTCAAGCTAGGTTTGCCTATAATGGTTCACCAAACAGGAGTACACAGGGATGAGTCCATTTCAAATTCTGTATGGAATGCATCCAAGAGGAGTGTGTGAACTTTGTGACTTGAGTCAATTGGAGCAACGAAGTGCTGATGGAGAAGAGTTTGCTACAAGGATCAGTGAACTCCAGGAGCAAGTGAAATCAAGGTTACAATAGAGTAACACCAGTTACAAGGCCAGAGCATATTCTAAAAGAAGAGAAAAGAACGGTGAAGTAGGATATTTGGTCTTAGCATATATGAAGAGAGACATATTTCCAAAAGGGGAGTATAACAAGTTGAAGATGAAGAAGACTGGACCCTCTAGAATACTGAGGAAATTCTCAGCAAATGCTTATGAGTTAGAGATTCCTACAAGAGTTGGTATTTCACCAATCTTTAAAGTTGTAGATCTATATCCTTATGTAACAGGTGACACTAGAACCTTTACAGAAGGTGAAGATCCTACTGGAGACTTACAATGGGTGGGGCAGATGCCTGTGACACAACCATTGGAAGTTGAGTCCATTCTGGACAGTAAAGTGGTAAAGAGTACAAGGAAGAAGGACTATCTGGAGTGTTTGGTCAAATGGAAGAAGCAACCAACAGAGGATTCTACTTGGATGAGCACTACAGAGTTGGAAGCCAAGGGTTTCACTGTAGCTGATCTAATGAACATCATGGCATGCCAGCAATGTGATGAGTTGCTCACATGCCGTGGCATATTTTTGTAACCATTTGTGCTGAGTCATAACCTGTTAGAAGTGTAGGGAATCATTTCGTATCATGACTCCTTGCGTGGAGATCAATCCACCGGTAGTTTGTTTCAGACAATGACATTTCATCATGCGTAGTAGTGTTTTAATTTGAGTTGCGTGACCACTCAAGATAGGCTAGTAGTTTAGTTTAAATAGACAAATTAGAGATGTAGAGGGAGTTCTTCTCTTCATCATTTAGAATTCTGAATTTACAGAGAAGAGGACAGACCTGTGTGTGATTCCTACTTGTAAATATTTTGAAGAGTTGGAAGAAGAGAGATCCAAGCTATGTGCATTTTCCTTTGTTGCTTAATAGAAGGATTAACCATGTGTTTGTAGGGTTGTTATCCTTTATGCATGTGCTATGTTGAACTGTGTATCTTTGCAGAGCCGACTTCAACATTTTCCTGAATATTTGTGTATTTCAATGGAGTTACTAAATTCACTCATCAATTTCTTGCTTTAATAGATGAATTAGAGTGTAGATGCATGCATACGAGTATTAGGCTAAAGAATCGGGAAGATTACAAGCTGGATTGATCAATTTCATGATCAATCGGCACAACCCGCAGATTTTTTTCCATTGACAAGTTTTGCAGAGAATGAATGGTCGAGATTGAATTCGCAGATAAAGATCTGACGGGACAGAAGAATCCCGCAATGGAAGTTGCGAGGGAGTTAGCAGGTCCACAAAGATCTGTGAGGTTCACACCAAAAATAAGATCAACGGTCGGAGTGAAGGCCGCAAAGATCTAAAGGTTGAGAAATTGCGGAGGAGAAGTTGCGGAGAGGAAGTTGCGGGGGAGCAACTTCGAGAAGTTGGCATCCTACATCCCACATCCTGCAACCCGCTTGTAGGAAGGATGTTGTAGAAAGAAAGTTGTGGAGCGCAACATTGGGTTTTTGAGATCCCGCATCCTGCACCCCAAATATGGAAACTATGTTGCGGAAAGAGGGTTGTAGAATGGTGATTGCGGAGACAAAATTGTGAGGAGGGAATTTTAGCGCATAATTTGGCCATTACGCTAAATTGGGTAGTCGTGCTAAGTGTAGGAGCCACTAGATCCTGGAAGCGCTGGTTGGTTTGGACGAGGTTGATCCTAGCATACACCAGACTCTATGATTCATGGAATTTGATCTGGTATTTTTTAGTGATAACAAATTTTACTATAATATTATTAAACAAATTTCATGTGTTTTATGAACTATGTTTTGCATTTGTATATAGATAATTTTGTCACGGTTTAATGTTTCTAGAATTGTTTTGGAAAATATAACTAGAGTTTTGTGTCTTATATTTATGCACCTAAAATTAACACAATCATTATGTTTTGGATAAATTTATATTCATGCTAGTGTCTATATATTGGGATCTATAAATTGTTGCCATTTTATCTTTGTAGGTAATGTAATGTAAATCTTCAATGTTAGGCTTTCGTTTTACTTAAGACTTCTCATTGCATTCTCAAGAATGGAGCTTCATTAAGAGAAATTGTAGGGTTTCATTTCTAATGGTGGCCATTGCACATGTGATGGAGATATTGCTACATGTGGCCTCAGCTATTGGGCTTTGTAACATCAAAACAAATAATTACTTCATTGCATTAGGAAAGTATTAAAGTTAGAGAGTTCATGTTTCCATCATGACTTCTCTTTGGTTCTTTAAAGCCATTTTGAAATATTCCATGTTTTCTTAGTGTAGAATGAAAAGGATATATTATAGGTAGAGTGATGATAAATCTATATTTTTTCATAAGTTAATAGTATTTTCCGTTAGGTTCCAACCCCAAGTCCATATTGAAAGTGAATGGAATATTTGTTATAGCACTATATAGATTTTCACATTATTTATTTTAAAACATTGACACTCTTTGCTACCCTTTCACCCTTGTCATGTTTATAAAGTTAGTTGTGAAGAAAAATGGTTGAAGTGGAAAGTACATTGTGCAATGTAATGTTGAAATGAAAAGAATGGCATGCAATTGTTTTTATATATTACAAATCTATTAATGAGGATGTTACTAAATCCATTTGAATTGGCTTTAATTCTTAATAATTCAAAATCTTAGTAATGTGAGAGGGTGCTACAACATTTAAACCCCAAATGTAGTAATGGGATTGCAAACTAGAATAGTACCTAATTAATCAAAGTAGTGAAATACCACAGTTTTCCAATACTAACATAACATAGATTTTTAACTTTAAAAATTGAAAGTTTGAATTTAAATTTATGTTTTATAAATAACTAACGTAAAGTTGGCATACAATTTACCCTTAGTTAAGTTTGAAAAGTATATTATTATATCTATAATATCACATTTAAAATTTATTAAAAAAACATCCATTCATTAAAAAAATGATTTCCTTTAAATTAAAATAAACTTATTTTATTTATATTATTTAGTAAAAGATTTCCTTTAATATAAATCCATTTTAAATATATTGTGATATCCCTTTTCGTAATATATTGTATTTTCATTTTTTAAAAATATATATATATATTGTATCCTCCCTTTTATTGAAAGGAAAAAAACAAAACAAAATTTTAATACAATTTTTATTATCGTTTTTTTTAGAGATGATATGAATGTTTGTATTGTTATCATCACTCTATGATATGCATGTCGAGCGCATCGTAATTATCAATCAGTAAAAGTCAATGTGCATGAGGGATTTATTGATCTCAACAATTTCTAAGAAGAATTTATGAGAAGTGGTCGCTTGTTGCAATGGAATCTTGGCTTACCAGATATATTCAAGATGGAACGTCAGAGAATGAGGTCAATTATTGAAGATAATTGATATCCTCATGCACAGATGCAACAACATTCTAACTGGCCAACAGAGAGAACATTCCCTCATTCAAGTGTTTCTCAACTTGGTTCTAGCATGCCCTCGCAAACACGTCCTCAAATATTGGATCCATCCAACAATAACATCTCAGCAAGCGAAAGACCATGTTAGATATTGTCACATCTAACTGAGTTTTGCATTAATATTATTTATTAGGAAGGGAAATATTGTTTACCAATCATCCAATCTAACATGTGAAAGTAAAAAGCAGTAAGCCCTGGAAAAAATACAAATTCACGGTACATATCATGGAGTCACCATTCAGTGTCCATAAGAGCTTGGAGTGAGATCTCTTTTAAAATATTATTCATTAATATTATAAATCTCTCAAGCTTTCAAAAAACAATCTATGTTCAATCTTGATCCATACTTTCGTGCTAAAATCATCAATAAAGGTCAAAAAATAAAACTACCTCTTATGTATTGGGTTTGCATGGGTCCACAAAGGTCTGTATGAACTAAATTAAGATGTTCTTTGGCTCGAGATGTGGAAGTGGGGAATTTGTCTCTTTGATGTTTACCACTGATACAATCCTCACAGGTGTTGGATTTTTCATGAATAACCGGTAGCCCTTTGATCATTGATTGTGTGTGCAGAAGATTGAGAATCTTTAAGGGAAGATGACCGAATCTGTAGTTCCATAACCAGGATTCATCTAGAATAGAAAATGTATGGGCTATAGACCGTCGAAGGTTGGCACTACTGAGACTGAGAGGAAATATTATATTCTTGGGAATTTCAACTTTCGCTAT
>LPNX010129986.1:684259-757234 GCA_001517045.1 Pseudotsuga menziesii | reverse complement strand
CGCCAAAATCCAAGACCAAGTGGGAAGATCCCCACAAAAGAGCAACACCAAAAACCAAGACCAAGTGGGAAGATCCCCACAAAAGAGCAACGCCAAAAAAAACCCTTAGTAATTTCGCACTTCTTAACCAAGAGATAAGTGCGAGACTCAGTGTGTGAGATAATGAACCTAGCCGTACATCTATTTATATGAAAAATGAACCTAGCCTTTCCATTTTAATGTGTGTGGGATAATGTCTTAAGCGTCGCTTTCCATTTTAAATAATAAACCGATTACGACAAATTATTAAATGATTGAGAAAACATTAGTAAATTATTAAATGATTGAAGCGCCGTCGCTTAAGCGACGCTTAGAGGAGGATAGCCGTCGCTTAAGCGATGCTTAGGAGGAGAGACGTTGCTTAAGCGACGCTTGAAATCCTAGCCGTCGCTTAAGCGACGCTAATCACCATCATTACAAAAAAAAAATTATCTTCCTGATTTTTGGCACTATTAAAATAAAAAATCCGCGCGCCGTCGGAAAAAACCGTCGCATTTTGGATCGAAATCTAGTAGTGTAACCAGGATGGCCTACTAAAGGAGAGTCACGAGAAGCCTCTATGATCTTATTTTTCAGATTTGAATTGGGAACTAAAAATATCATCTCTTGTACAATAACATGACCAAGATAGAGAATCTCAGTCATCCCAAACTCACATTTGGACAACTTTGCATAAAAGGATTGATCTTCCAAAATAGTTAGCACAATATCCAAACGGTGCATATGTTCATCCCATGACTTACTATAAATCAAGATATCATCAAAGAACATAAGAACAAACTTACGTAATTTCTTACCAAACACCCTATTCATGCAATATTGGAATGTGGCTGGTGCAATAGTCAATACAAAAGGCATGACTAAGAACTCAAAGTGTTCATAATGACATCGGAAAGTTGTCTTGTATATATCGTCCTCATGCATTATGATTTGATGGTAACCAAAACGTAGATCTATCTTGGAGAAGAACTTTGCCCCATGAATTTCATCCATCAACTCATCAATCCTTGTAATATGATATCTATTTTTGATGTTCTTATTGTTGATATCTCTATAGTCAATGCACATGCACAAGGTTCCATCCTTCTTCTTCACTAGGACCACTGAAGATGCAAATGGGATTGATCTTGGTCTAATGTATCCCAAGTCAAGAAGCTCTTTGATGGATTTATCTATCTCATATTAAAAAAATTTGGGTGTTTGTAAGGATTAATATTGATGGGTTGTGTTCCCATATCCAACTCAATTCTATGCACAACTCCCCTTCCAAGTGGTCTCCCAAGTGGAATATCTCCAAACACCCTTTCATGCTTACGCAAAATATTTTGGATGTCCTCATGACGGTGACCAATATCAATCGATGTGCCTTGGGAATTAATAATACATTCATCATCCCACTCAATGTCTCCATTCCTCATGATAGATCTCATACTGAGTGAAGATACCATTACTTGATTAGGATAGGTGTTGATGCCTTTCAACACAACTAGTTTCCCATTGGGATCTTAGAACTTCATTTATGGAACCTTGTAGTTCATAGAATTCTCACCAATATAATACAACCATTGGAATCCCAACACCATGTTAGTATCAACCACATTGACCACATAGAAGCTATCTGTCAAATTATAATCTCCTATGGTGACTTGTAATTTCAAAATCCATCTAGTGCAATCCATGGAGTTATTACCTGGAATGATGAACGTTAAACCATCAAAGGTTTATGTAGGTAGATTCCTTCTTTCCACTAATTCCAAATCAATAAAGTTGTGAGTAGATCCTCCATCCACTAAAACTGTGAGCCTTTTCCCTGTACCACCCCCTTGAACCTGAGAGTGTGGTAGCGTGGAACTCCCACTGTGAGGAATGCGGTCTTGCCAACCTTAGGTAGTGGTTTCTCTTCATCTGTTGTCTCATAGCCTCCATCTACCTCAACTTTCTCTTCATAATTCTCCTCCTCTTCATTTTCACTCTCAAACACTACATCAATGCAATATGTCTTTCCCTTGGCACACTTGTGGCCTGGAACCCATGGTTCTTGGCATGTGAATCATATCTTCCTTCTTCTCAACTCGTCTCTATATTTGTAAGTGTTATCCTCCTTGAGGGTGCCCATAGGATTATTCAAGGGAGGTTTGGAAATTTGTAACTTGGAAAGAATAGAATCCTTGGGAGGATTCCTCATCCTTGGTAGTGCATCTTGCACATCTCTTGTTTTGTTCATTGCATCTTACAATATAGTTCGCTTATAGGATTTAACCAACCCTTTCAAAGGATCGACTAACCCTTCTGTGAATAATAGGATTGGGAGAGATTCAGATATGTCAGTGACTAGTATAGTTAGTCATTGGAACTCTGAAATGTGTATGCTTCTAGGGTTCATGTCTATCTCAAGAGCGTTATCTCCCTGAAAGGCATCTTAGGATCCTTTATCTCAAATCTATCCATCAACCTCTTGGTGAACTCTTCATAGGAGGTCACTCTGTCATGTCCCAAGGTATTCATTCCATGGAAACACTAGTAATTTTCTTATCCATCAAGATTCAAGGTATCCATTTTGATGGCATCCCTTTCATCCATGGGGTTCAACTGAAAATACGTGTCCAAATTTTGGATCCATGAACTAGCAGAGCACTTGTTTGATCCATCAAAATATGGAAGACAGATCTTTCCCATGATATTATTCAACTCTTTAATGTAAGTAGGAATAGTATTTCCTCCTCTTGGCTGATATTTGAAATAGTATTCACAAAATTCCTTGAAAGGGTATACACTTCTCAATTCCAGACTTAGTGTATGATATGGTGCACAACACTCCTCAAGTGTAGCCACGGGCACTATGGGAATGCCTGGCCCTTCTCCAACTTCTTCAATGAACTTGGGAATAGTAGGCCAAGAATATATTGTAAACTCAAAGTTTCGATTGTGTGTCCCAGTCTTCGAAAATATGGTCTCGCCATAGACCCTTCTTTCCTCATGATGAGAGCCACTATTGCTCCCTCCTCCATTTGGAATTTTGGCTATAGATTCTCGGATATCTTAACCAGATCGAATGACATTCTATGATATCTTAGTAAAAACCTTATTTATTCCTTCAAATATATATATATATATATATATATATATATAAGCTCCTCCCTCTCATCCATGATGGATGTTTCTTGGTCTTTGTGGATCTTGCCTTCAATGGAGTCGAATTCTCCTTCTCCTTCCGCTATTATGGGATCTTTTGGTTCTTTATTATTTGGAGATGTGTTATTCTTTAGACTCATTAATGATTTCCCAATAAGGTTCCAAATAAAATGATCTGATACCACTGTAATTTACCTAATCCAAAATTACTAAGGGAATAGGCACACTAGCTTAAAGAGGCAAGAAAAACACTAAAATTTGGTTTCCAGGTAGGTAGAAGGATTTGGAACTTAAGGAAGGGTCTTATGGAAGATATCTAGTCTCTGGTATCACAAGGTATACTATAGGAAAGTATTTAAAAAAATTCATAGGTCTATTTGGGAAAGAAAAGCTCCGGAAATGGAAATTACTAGACTGGTACTACGCAGGAAGGTTATTTTCAAGTCTCCAAAAACCACCCTTAATGCCCACTATTTTCAGGAAGGAGGGTATGGTCTAGTCCATTGTTTTCTTATATACCTGTAGGTACCTTCATATCTTCATTTGGACACCCACAAGTTAGTTTTCCAATTCAAAAGTGAAAACTAGTCAGATTTAACCCCACAAAGAGCATAGGCAATTTTCTATGATGAACAAAGACACATAAAATAAGAACCAGAACTTGAGATTTATTATTATATTGATGTATAAGTTCAAAATAAACCATATATCATTTTATTCATACAATGTATATTCTGCAACAATATTGTTTCAATAGAACACCCAAAATTACATGGAAATCCCGACACCAACAAATGTGACATATGATTTGCAACCAACACAACACACTGGGTACTTCTACTGTAAAAATATGCAGAAAACACACTGAATGGATCTTAGTACTCTACTACTCAATAGAAATGCGAGGGTCCCATCTCCCTCATGGATAGCAAGGGGCACATCTCCCAAGCTGTAGAATTTGCTTCAAGCAAACTCGTAATAATTTCAATATAAAAAATTAGCCTTCCCTTGGCAGTGTGATAGATGTTGCTTATAAAGAATTAGAGGACCCCCAAAACCATGGGAAAATACCATGGGAATTAATAAACCATGTTCCCCCAAAATATCAACCACTTCCAACTCTTTTCAAGAGATCTAGTCAAAGATGCTTGGGTTTGACAATTTCTTCAATGAACCTCTATAAGTACGCCCCCCTTGGAACACCTACAACTCCACAAAGATGATTTCGACCTATTGGAATCAATATTCATCATTAAAACTCATAACCACCTCAATGGACATTAGATCTATGTCCCAATGTAGAATTCCAACAAGTTCCCTTGAATCATGGAATTGCCTCGCTTTATGGAAATGGGCCAAATTTGGTCCAAACTTGACCTGAGTGCCTCTTTAACATTTTGAACACTTAAAAAACAATAATAACACCCCAAATCATGAAATTTCCTTGTTTTATGGAAATGGGCCAGATTTGGTCCAAACTTGACTTTATTGCCTCTTTAACATTTTGAACACTTGATAAACAAGAATAACACCCCTTGGGACCCTTTCACACCTAACTATAATCATAATCCATAAGTGGACAAATTTGCCTCATATGAGCTTTTACAATTTTTCACTAGGAATTTTTATTATTATTTTAATTAATCCCTCGATATAATTAATTCCCACCTAAACCCACGAGAACCTAATGGGTAAGTGGAGTGTTTCCATATGCTTCTAGGAAGGGGACATGACATAGAGGGACAAGATGATAGATAATTTTTCCCAAATCCTTTTATGGATATCGACACCAATAGATGTGTCTTCATTGAGCAACCACTTCAGAGGCACCGACCCATTCAAGGTAAAAGTTAATTTTTAGATTCCCATATTTGAAAGTTAAATAGTTACGGATGATTTGGAAAAATGGTTAAATCTACTAGAACGATATTTCTATGTTCATAATTTTCCCCATACAGAAAATATCAATTTTGTTCTCCTTAAGGCTATTCCCCGTGCCAAAAGTTGGTGGGAAAATTACTATGAGAAAAATTCCTAAAAGTAGTCTAAAATGTTTTTTTTCAATCCTGCTTGCGCCTCTTTTATGGATGTCATTAAGGAACAATATTACCTTGTCGGAAACTACGACGACTAGTACATGAAATGCAACATGCTGCATTAGGAGGGGGGACCAAATAGTGTTGGGGTTCAAAAATTATTTCCATATCTTACACACTAATCTAGGTATCAAATAATATGAGTGGAATCTAGTTCTAAAATACCATGGGGGTCCGCGTCGATACATCCAAACATAAATGGAGCTTCTATAAATCTCATTAGTGGGAACTGCTTGTTGTTATGTTGTCAAAACTAAGAAAAAATTGTAGTAGAGGAATAAGCAGGAGATTGGATATGCAAATGCATCACAGTGGAATCATGGAAAAGGTGGCACCAGTCCAAAAAACAAAGGACAAATCTAGGATGGACAACCTCAAGAGAACCAATTTAAGTTGCATGCAAATAAGGGCAATGGAAAGAAAAAGAAAGACATTCTAGAGTAGTGTGAATTCTATAAAATCCTCTAATAAACCACTAATAGATGTAAATTGAATCAGTCGTTGGGGGTCAAGTTGAAATTATTATAGTAAAACCCAGGCTCCAACTCTGATTCGGAGCCAGACAAGGGGAAATGGATCATTGATGCAGAACCTAGTGCCATAGTCTCTACCACCAAGGTTCCGTCCAATGAACCAAAGGAGCTGGAAGAAGGTGAGCACCTTTTTTCACTCATATATGTGGGTGAAGGTCTCTCCTCTACAACTCACTGTTGATAGTGGAATCCAAAAGAAGTTGATCTTATTATACACTGTCAAGCAATTGAAGTTTCCGACAACACCACACCTACAACAATACAACATTAGGTGACTCATCCATGAAAAACATTTTCATGTCATCCAACAATGTGTCCTTCCATATGAAATTAAAACCTTCAATGATGAGGTATTGTGTGATGTTTCCTAGCTAGAAGTTTGTGATGTTATTTTCGTTCATCCATTTATCTGAAAATGCCATGTTGTGTATGTAATACCCTAGTTTTTAATCCCCAAACTTATGATCCTTCATGTGACTTATGTTCTTTTGCATTATGGACATATGCTATTTTATATGATTGTGGACTTATGCTCCTTTGAGTGATTAGTTTGATTAAGGACTTATGATTAATGTTTGATAATATGACTTTGGACTTTGGCACTATTATTAATGTTAATGTTATTACTAGCATCTTTGTTATCTTTGAATGTTGTTTCTATGGAGTAAATAAACAACTGGCTCAGCAAAGGAAACTAAAAGAGTATGGTGGACCATAGATTCCACTGATGGGGAGTGGGGACATCCATAGCACCTTATAACTTGTTGCTAGCTTAAGTTTGTCCATCCCAATTCATATGCACCTTGGTGACATTAATAATGTTGGTCACCAAAACTTTGTACAACGAACCCTATTATCAATATTTATGGACTATGGAGTTAATATTTCATATTTTTCACACTTAAGTGGGCCTCTCTTTCCTAGGGATCCCTCATTTGGAATATATTCCCTCACATTTATGTGTTTTGGGTCATTTATGATCCCGTTTCCTAGTTTTTAAGGGATGCAAGCTATTTTCTAGCTTCCACTCTTACACTATGAATTGATGATCATATTTTTGTGCTTCCATGTTATTTATGACCCTATTGGATTCCTTCTATCACCTATCATGCCCTCCTTTATGTTTTGCAAACCCCTTTATGCATTAGTGTTCCTCCATGTGCTCTTCATGGCTCCACTCCTCAGGTTTTGGTAACTCCTCCTCATGGTGCTAATTCAGGAAAGGGAATATGTTCACTAATTCATCACTCCATTAATTCAAGTTAAATATCCATGATGAAGCTTAAACCTTACCTCTCTCTAATTTGATTTCATCCCTTTGGGTTAGAGTTGTCCCCATTGTGTTATAAATCCATATGCCTTCTCCTTGTTGAAGTTAATCTTAAGCTTTAGACCATGTGACTTGTGCTATATATCCATGTTGGGAATGTTGGTCATATTGGGAGTGTATTGAGACATATAGTTAATATATTTGTTTTCCCTTTTCTTCCATTCTATTACTCTACTAGTCCAAGTTATCACACAGGAAGCCAGGAAATGGGAATGGCGAGCTGGGTCATATCCTATGGGCAATGGAGACGGACAGAAAAGTAGTAGTGAGAATCACTGTGGTTCTCAAAAGAGGTAGTTCTGAGAGTTGCGAGAATAAGTGTTCATCTACCTATGGATCCATGGTCTCAACTCGGGGGTGACCTGTCAAGCAAGGAAGGCTTAACATTGTCTACAGTTGGGAGGAAAGTTGTGCTACTGCATCCAGTTGCCCATATCTTGAGATAAGTATTTCTCATATGATTTTATTTATGTTTTAACATATTATTTTGATTATTATGTGCAAAGGAGGATGAATTGAATTATATATATGATTTATTATTGTATTTCATAATCTAGTTACAGGAAGAATGGACTCTGTAGGATTCGAATCTGAGATGATATTCATTATGATTTTCTTTCTCTTCTTCAAAAACTGTAACTATGACTCTACGGTACTGGGAGGGGAGAAACCATATGTTTTGGTTCACCATTATTTGTTCATTTTTATGTTTTGGGTCCTATTCCATTATGTCCAAAAAATCATTTCCAGTAAGGATCACCTTTCATTTCATCAAAAAATATTTCTGGATGACCAATATATGTTCATTTTGGTTCAGCAGTTTTCTCAGTTCCAAGTTGAGTGCACCAGTTGTTAGATTGGAAACGTTCTATGCATGAATCTGCTCCTATTTGCATATATGAGTTTTGATAATGTAATATGAATGTAATATTTATTGATGGATGGAGGTAGGCAGCCATGCGATCTAAAACATATTAGTGAAAAATGGTTGTAGGGGACAACCATTGGGAGGTGATTTTGTGGGGTGTGAATGCAGCCGATGCCTTTTGTTTTGATTTTCTTGTGGTGTGGTTGTAGGTTAAAGTATACATGTGTTTCTTGATGTGTATTTTCCTTAGTGTTTATCTTCACTAAAATCACACACCTATCAACACCACAAAATAATTAAGTCTGCAAACAATTAACGATACAATACTTGACAGTTATAAACTATGTTTTTAATAATATTTATAAAGTATAATTATTTAATGTAGGACCTTAATCATGATATGATAATAGATTCATTATTCATGCACTGAATGAGATTATGAACTTAAATTTAATGTTGATAGATTTTATTAAGTGTTGAGATTTATTAAATAAGGGCAGTGAATTATTTAATTAAGTAATGCAACCTTAGTAATGATTATTAAAGTTATAACTTTAATTAATCATTTAATGGTTAGTTGTCCTAACCTTATTCAGCTGTTCTTAGACCAAAATTTAGAACCTTTTTCCTTGTAATAAGGTTCGAGGACATTATAAGTGGTGTCAGAGCTTAAGGTCTTGACACTGCGACTGTTGGGCCTTCTACAAAGTTTCAAGTCACTTTGTAAACATGCAGTTGTATTAGATAACTTGGATGCATGCACTTTAATATAGTTTCACATGTGAGTTAGTTAATTAAACTATTAGATTGGGATGGATATGAACTTGATGTTCATCTAGTAAGGATAAATCTTGGAATAATTTCTATCCCCCTTGTCCAATTAGGTAGATTGTAACATAGAAATGTTGGCTAGTTACTTTATAAACTAAAAGAAAAGTATTTTAATGATAATAAACTTATACTAATGTGTAGTTTACTAATATAATGTTGATAATGAACACATTGCAGTTCCCGGTGATTGAATGAGCAAGCAATGTGGCCATGAAACTGAAACTTGTAAAGGCTAAAGATTCAACAAGTATAAGTTCAGCAGTAGGAAGTCAGAGATTGGAAATGGATTTTGCGGAGGGACAAAGACCATATAGTCCTAAAGAGGAGTTTGTTGAGTGAAGAAGGTCAATTAGACATAAGAGGAGCAGTGAACCATTAATATTGGATGATACAGTGAGGAATTGTAGAGAGGATAGTGAAATAACCATTCATATCCAAGAGAAAATTATGAATGTGTTGCAGCTGCAACTTCTGCCCCAAAATTTTATGATTTTAGGACCCCCCTTTGATTTCTTAGCTTTTGATCTTAATTAGACATTTTTCCCTTGGAAGGTTGTTTTCCATGAGGTGGTTTTTCTTCTGAGCAAGTTAGAAAAATTTTGCACCAAGTAAGAAAACTTTTTTGATCCGATGTCTTGGAATAATTTCTAGATTTTCGCCACACAACGGAGAAATTTTGCCTTTCAGCCCGACGTTTTCTAGCTGATTTCATGATGAATTTTGATCCGATGTGTTGGAGGGAATTTTCGGAGTTCGCCAACACAGTGGAGAAGTTCTGACTATTCATCTAACACCCTTTCAGTTGATTTTTCGATTGTGTATGCTGGGGGTTTGCAACCTTTGTCGAAAAGATTATTGAATTCCAGCCAATACAGTCGACAGAATCTCGCCTTTGAAGCTGACGTTCTTCGTCGGGTTGTTTCACCAAAGCTAGCCAACATTTGCAGCTAGAATTTTATTTTCATAGTCAACGTGTTTGGCTTGGCTAAGTTTATTGTCATTAGATACTTCTTTGCCAGTCTAACGATAGGTTTTTGGTTAAGCGCTCTCGACAATCTGTCTTCGACAATGTCGAGTTGCGTTCGATTTTCTTTGGGTTTTGATGAAGCTAACCGACGGTTGCAATGAACTCAGGATTTTGGAGCTGACATAGTAGAATTTTTTTTCATCTCGCCCCGTCAATGCAGTATTTCTCCAATGACTTTAAGCATGGGCGCCAAACGTCGTTTCACTCGCGCATACGACATAATTTCCCGCATTAATTTTTTTTCCCGTTTTTCTCCTTATATAATCCTAGGGGTTTCATTATGGTCTGTTACATTTTTATTACGCTGAGTTGTTGCCTCCCATTTGAGCATGCGCCTACAGGATATTTCCATTTGGATCCCACATAGCATTTGGCATCGAGCCCTTCACTAGCCTTCGAGATATCCTTGCTAGGTAGGATCCAATCCTTGTCATGATTCTTTTGATTGGTAGAATGGGGTTGAGGTTTGGACTTTTAAGGGTTTTTAGCGAGTTTAGGTTTCATTCTTACAAGGCTAGGGTTTTTCGTCCACCTCATAAGGCATTGTTGGTTAGCTATCCCGACCTCATTTTTTTTAACCTGCTATGCAAACGACCACAGTTTTTACCAACTCCCAGCCTTGTTCTTATCCAAAACTGCATAGACCTCAGATATGGGTTATGCAGATCCCTAGATTTGTAGTGATAGGATTGAGATGGCCTAAGTCTCTAACTGGATTTTCCTCACATGGTTCATGTTCATTTACGATGATAGAGGGATTAGTGAAGCCATAAGCTCATAAATCCATTGTGTTCCTTTGGTTTTTAACTTAGGTTGTATGTTAGAAGGGATTTTTCCCTTGTGGTCAGCTCCATGATGCCACCAGTTTCTCTGGACTGTATTCGCATAGGGATTTTTGCATAGGGTCAACATTTTTCCTTGGTTTCCACCCTGTACCGTGTTGTAAAGCATCGTCGGTTTCAAAATTTGAGCTCCCAAAGTTGAGGTTAGAACCTGCATGTGAGCCAGTTTTCATCATCTCATTGTTGACCTTGTCGTAGTTGTTGTTTTTGATGATATACAAAGTTCTCTACCTTGCAAGGTCATTTTTTCATGGATGGGGATTGTTTGGTAATTTTTATTGATTATTTTTCCATAAGTGCAATTTTGGTTCTAAGATAAATGATTTTATTAGCTGAAGCTTTCCAGTATATGCTGCAAATTTACAATAGTTTTTGTTCATTTCCATATTTTGTGTGTGGCTATTAATCGCAAGAATACTAAGTTATGTTTTTTTCGTAGTTTTAGCTTACACATGATACCATGCCCAAGAAAGGCAATAAGAAAGCTAAAGTTGTTGAGGAAGAGTCAGACCTAGAAATCATGCCTAGGGTAGAAATAATTTGTGAAGACACCAAATCAGTCACCGGAGCCGAGCCGAAATTCAAGTGGGGGAAGATATACCCTATGCTCCAATATCAGAAGGCCCCTAAGGCGGGTTTGGAGGATTTACCCCTTTTGGAAACATGTTGAGATTGGGGATTATGAAGGTATCCACATGACCAGATTTGGTCCCTTGCACCGAGGTAATCGGCTATATTTTACCTAAGGTGGATGTGAGGGATATGATCATGTACAATGTTGAAGAAAAAGGTTTCGCCTCTTTTACCCCCGCATACATAGCCAAAGCCTACAACCTTATAGTCTTAGAAGTAATCCTAATCGACAATTGGATAAATGGTTTGAGTATTCATTATATTGGATGCACAAAAATTATGATGACAGAAGGAAAGTCGTTCTGACAGAGATCATCTGGTGAATATGAGACCACCAACCTGTGTACTCCATACAGGATTCTAGCTCTGATGCTTAATAGGATTTTCGGTAGGACCAATGGGAAATTTTATAAGATTGGTTGGATACCACTGATGTATCATGTGACCATGGAAGGTATTGTTTTCAACTAGGTGGACATCGTAGCTAATAGCTTGTCTTCCCGTATGTTTCAAGCGCTAGGAATATTGCTCCAGCGGAAGTATGAGTTGTACAGGGGATCATTTTTTATTGACTATATACTCTACCTACACCCATTCGAGAAGTTGAATTGCAGTTAGAAGGAGGGAAAAGAACCCATTTACACAGCATACCAAATTCTATGGGCCCACAAGTATCACAGTTCTTACAAGCTCATCTGTGAGGAATTCCTAATGCCACTTTATCAGTTAATTTTTCTTGAAGAATGTAAATGTATGTCCGAAGGTGCTCTAGAAGCTATAAGGGAATATGGATATTATTTCTTCTCCAAAGAGGGCACCTATTTGAGAATGTACAGAGGAACTAAAGCCCCTTCACTACTCCCTAAGTATGCCACTGATTATATAGTGCGTAAGGAAGCAGTAAGATGACTCTTTTTGGACGGATTCGGGATTTTTCTGTTCGATATGAAGAAGGCGGTCTTCCCGCCAATGCCTTTATATGTTGGCAGTTATAAATTTTCCAAATTTAAAAGCACACCAGAGTTTGTGAAAGACCTAGAAAATTTCCATTTTGGTGAGAAGAGTTTTCATAGAAACGATTCTTAGGGCAAGGTTGATGCACACCGTGCACTCGTGAAGGTAAAATTTGAATACTCTGATCACTTAGACAACTATGAGGAAGTATATCGCAATGCTTGTAATATGACTGCTCTGAACAAGTGTTTCAAGAGAAAAATCATAGTTTCAGGAGGCAAAGGCAGCAACACCACCAACACCAAACAGAAAAGATAAGAAGAAGAAGCTTCCTAGAGAGAAAAGGAAGAAGAAACATGAAGTTTAGTTGAAGAAGCAAATAAATTGTTAGCTAAAGAAGAACAGAAGGAGAAAGAAGAAGAAATAATATAGAAGGATTCAACTGACTGAGCAAAAGAAGAAGTAGAGATGATAGCTGAGGAACTGAGAAGGAAAGAGAAAGAGGTCCGGGACAAGGACAATGTGGAACAGGATACTGCCCAAGATCCTCCCTCTACTTCAATAGATATATTAATAGAAGGCCACCTCCCTATTGCTGAATTGGGATTAGTACCCTTCACTCCATCTAAGCAGCATGCAGTCACTTGTCTGGATAAAGTTTTCTTCGATCCTAAACGAAATACCATTGTTTGGAGATCTGAAAAGAAGTTGAGAATGGGTACCCAGCCTGAGGTAGCCACAGTCACTGAAAATACTATCATGAAAGATACAGATGAAGATCCATAGAAAATGGCCTCGATCGATGTCGCAGCTGCACATGAGAATGCTTATAATGTTGGAAAACTGAAAGGATCCATAGATCAATACAAAGAAAAGATGGTAAAAATGAAAGAGACCCTAATGAAAGAAATGGGAGAAGACTGAGAGGTGAAGAGAAAGCATGATGCCACTCTTTCATATTTAGAAAGGCTCCAGGAGGCCTACCAGGGATTGAAATTAGAAAAGGAGGCCTTGGTATTTTCCAATACCATTATTAATGGAGAAAAGAAATACTTAGAAGGTAATATTTCAGGGTTAGAGACACAAAGGGCCGCAGCTGACAAACAAGCAGAGGAGTTAAAGGCCCAAAGGCACAAAATAGTTCTTTGGAAATGCATCTTAAGACAACAAATGAGTGAAAAATTGATGTCACCCCTCTCCAAGAGCATGCTCTCTTGCTTAGAAGGAAAATATATCAAGTTCAGTTAAAACTTGTAGAAGAGGTCTACAATATTAAGCAGGCAGAAACCAGATTACAAGAGATCTTAGTAATATCCACTGACTTCAGAGCGAGAACTTTAGAAATTGCAGAGATTATCCAAGGTCAACTTACTTAGTTGGAGACTAGTGAATAATTTCCTGAAAATGTACCTCAAAAGGGTACAGAGAACTTGAAGATCGAGTATGAACTCATGGATTTCAGCAGCAAGGTTGCTGCAAGACTGACAGCCGCGGTCGGGAAAACTTTGGATAAATGCATGGATTTTTACAAAAGGGTGCTTACAACACATATGTCAAACCTCTATAGGAAGGAGATAGTGGGAGTTTCTAGGTCAAGAAGAGCATTTGAATTACCTTCATGACAGGCTGTAGGAAGATGAGCTTAACATACAACAAGTTAAAGGACTCAATGAAAAAATAGTAAAAATTTTGCTTGCACAAGTTGCAGTCAACAAGTGCCTGCTAGAAGACCAGCTCAAAGTCACTCCACCAAAAGCAGTAGAGATAAATTCGCAGCTGGTTGTGCATGAAGTAACAGTCAGAATATTGGAACCTATGGACTTCAGAACCATCGTTGCAGATGCTGCTACATGGAAACAATTCATTGAGAGATTTGTTGGGCCCACCTAATCTGTCTTGTTTTATTCACATGTGTCACTTTTTGTAATTATCTTATATTAATTTACTTTTCTAGTGCTAGTCACCAGAAGACGAAATTTTGTGCATCGAAAAGTTGAGGAAGCCCAAAGGGCATGGGTAGCCAAAATTCATTTTGTAAAAGTATAAGTAGAGGTAGAATATAATAGATCAAGGGACTTTTTCTAGCACACATATGCTGAATCTTTTTTGTATGAGAACTACTTCTTTTATAGTAAAGAGAACCAAATTTTTGTTGGAGGAAGGACTGTATGAGTTTCAAAACGGGTTATGTGGATCGATGAATAATGAATTATTTATGTTTTATCCTGTTGTACAATCTATGAGATCGTTCTGAACTTGCTGAATTATTTCTGTGTTTATGAATGATTTTATTTCTGTTATGAATCTTGTGCAATAAATGAGTAATGGATGTTTTGACTTAACAAATTTATCTTTGTGATTACCTTTTTGTTGTATTTACGTGTAAAGAATTTAACAGCTATCTGTAGGATTCTACATGCAAACGATACAGTACATTGCTCATGTTAATTTTTAATCTCCGCTCCCTAGGGATAGTTAGAATATATTAGTTGTTTCTTTACTTTCATAGATGTGGTTTGCAAGCAATGGATTCATGTCAGACGATAGGTAAGAACCTACGCAAATCACTTATGGCTAACTGCACGTGAGGTTCTAGTTTTGAAAATCACTTGCATTTAGTTTAAGCACTTGCATTTCATCATAAAACATAAAATCGTATAAATGGTGGACCGGGATGCAACTAGTAAAACAGCTTTAAACTTTCTTTTAATTCTACGGTAGTAGGGCCGCTAACCAGATGGATTCCCCATACCAAATGATAAATGATCTAATTGGGAATGGTTATTGGAGAGAATCCCTACTGTTGGTACCTAGGATTTTTCCAAGTATCAACAGAATGATCTAAAATAATTGAATACCATCCAACTATCTGTTGAAAAGAGTCACAAAAAAGGTTATGTGAGGTATAGATCATCTTCATTAAGACCTTATCACTCAAAGAGAAAGAAGGGGTATGCATCAAGAAATACAAAGAGTAGTCTTGAAAGATCTCCAGTGAGATACAATAAGAGGAGGTCTACTCGAGATGAACTAATAGGAGAGCTTAGAAGAACCAATCCCCCAAATTTTGATGGAGAAGTAAAGCACGGAGAAGATGTTGAAGAATCGTTGTTGGGACTAAGGAAGTTCTTCTAGTTGCACCAATACATACCTAATGTGGAATCATAGGTAGCCATATACCATTTGCAAGGAAAGGAATTTATCTGGTGGGATCAGCTAGTTAAGCTAAAAGACATCAATGAATACAGAATATCTTGAAAGAAATTTAAGAAGTACTTCTAGAAGGAATACCTCTATGAGCATTACTATGAAAAAAAGATGCAAGAGTTCTTTGAGCTTAAGTTTAGAACCATGACTATGGATGCTATGAGAAGAACTTTTTGGAACTTTTGAAGTATGTGGAATTCATCAAAGATGACAAGGTAAATATTCAAAGGTTCCTAAGTGATCTTCCTGAATATTATAAAGATGAAGTCCAGTATGATAGACCAAGGAACCTTAAGGATTCCATATGGAAGGAAAAACACTTATATGAACAGAATAAGAGCAAGGCCCCATATCAAAAGAATTGGGAGGATATGAAGAAGAAAAAACATGAGCATAGAAAGAAATGTTTCCAACCTTGAAATTTTAGAAATGGTAATTCTTATCAACAAGGGAAACCAAGGGAAGAGCCTTTAGGGAAAATAACAACTGTGGAATGTTGGATATGCAAGGAAAATAAATTTTCCAAACAGTGCATGCATAAGAAGAATAATCTTCACAACATTCAATAGGATTCAACTGTTGGAGATGTAGGTGGAATTTTTCAGAGGATCTATGCATCCCTGGATGGGAGAAAATATGACCACAAATCACAAATGATTCAGGTAGCGGGTAATATTGCTAATAAAACCATAGATATTTTTATTGATTCTGGAGCTATAAATAGTTACATTACACCTAATATAGTTGAGAAATGTCATTTGAAGAAAAGTAAACTTGAAATATAAATTCTAATATAGTTAGCTACAGGAGCCAAGAGGAAAATCACAGAATTTGTAAAGATGTGTCCTTTGGAAACGAATGGAGTGAAAACCTTTGTAGACTTAAACATCATACCCTTGGGTTCATATGATGTATTGAATTGCATGGATTGGTTGGATGCACACCATGCTATACTATATTTACATAATAAAACTTATACTTGTTTGGATGAAGAAGGAAACCAAGTGACAGTCGAAGGTATACCTAGACCTATATCCATGAGGCGGGTCTCAACTCTACAATCAAAGAAATGTCTCAGAAATGGGTGCAAGCTATATGAAATCCATGTGGAATATTAAAAGGAAGGAAAAGATCCATAACTATAGCATTATCCAATACTACAATATTTTTTAGATATATTTCAAGAACCGTCGGGAATGTCTCCTAAGGGGGACATTGATTTTTCTATCGACTTAGTGTCAGGAACAATACCTTCATCTAAATCACCTTATATAATGAGTACACCAGAGTTAATGGAATTATAGATGTAGTTAGAGGAGATACTAAATAAAGGTTACATAAGACCTAGTGTTTCACCTTGGGGAGCCCCTATGTTATTTGTGAAGAAGAATGATGGAACTCTAAGACTCTACATAGATTATAGGTAGTTGAACAAATAAATGTTATAAACAAATACCCCTTACCAAGAATTGATGACTTGTTTGATCAGTTTAGCGGATCCAAGGTATTTTCAAAGATAGATTTGAGGTCAGGATACCACCGAAGAAGAATTAAGAATGAAGATATTAGTAAGACAACATTCTGAACAAGGTATGGACATTATGAGTTCAGAGTGGTACCTTTTGGTTTAACAAATGCACCAACATTATTCATGTGTTTAATGAATGGAGTCTTCAGAAAATAATTAGATAAGTTTGTGATTGTATTACTGGATGACATCCTTGTCTATTCCAAGACAGAAGAAGAACATGAATAACATCTAAGGTTAGTAATACAGTGCTTAAAGAACATCAGTTGTATGCCAAATTAAGCAAGTGTTCTTCCTATCATTGAAGAATCCACTACCTAGGGCATATCATATCTGAAGAAGGTGTTTTAGTAGATCCTGAAATGATAAGAGCCATTATGAATGGCTCAACACCTAGGAATGTATCAGAAGTGAAATATTTCATGGGATTAACTGGGTACTACCAAAGGTTCATCGAAATATTCTCGAAGTTAGCTCATCCTATCACTTCTTTGCAGAAGAAGGGTGTAAAGTTCAATTGGAATCCTAAGTGTGAAGATAGTTTTCAAAGACTTAAGGAAATGCTTACTAGTGCACATGTTCTAAAGATTACATATCCTGAAGGAAACTTTGTTGTGTGCACAGATGCATGTAAGCAAGGAGTTGGTAGAGTATTGATGCAGGATGGACATATGATCAATTATGAATCTAGAAAGTTGAAGGAACATGAGTAGAACTATGCCTCCCATGAATTAGATATTGCGGCTATCATCCATGCTTTGAATATGTGGAGAGATTATCTAATGGGTAAAAAGTTTGAGTTGAGAGCTAATAACGATGGGTTAAAATATTTGTTTGAGAAACCTAATTTGAGTTCAAGACAAAAGAGGTGGATGGAGTTATTATGTGAATATGTCTTTGACATCAAGCATATAAAAGGTAAGGAAAATAAAGTAGCGGATCCACTTAGTAGGAAGATACATGTGATGCTTGTAGAAACTATCAACACTAGCACATCATATTTAAAGGGTAATATCATTGAAGCTAGTTTTACAGATGAACTTTATCAGCAAGTGAAAGAAGGGTTGAAACAATAGAAAATTCCACAAAAAATTGATAAGTGTAAGTTTAAAGACAATGGGATCCTCATGCACAAAGATAGTTTTTATGTGCTTGATGTTGGAGATATAAGGAAGATGGTTCTAAAGGAAATGCATGATGTTCCTTATGCCAAACATTTAGGTTATCAGAAAACAATAGCAGTAGTAAGGAAACAATACTATTGGTTAGGGATGAAGAATGATGTTGCAGAATATATAGTTAGGTACATGGAATGTCAAAAAGTTAAAGTTGAGCATCGACACCCAACGGGATTGTTGCAGCACTTGCCAAGAATAGAATGGAAATGGGAAGTAGTGAAGATGGATTTCATCACCAAGTTACCGAAGACAATATTTAAAAATGATGTGATCATGGTTGTGGTAGATAAGTTAACTAAGGCATCACACTTCATTCCAGTAAAGACAACTCACAAAGCAGCTAACATTGCATATATTTACATGAAGGAAGTAGCCAGATTGCATGGTGTTTCAAAGGATATAGTATTAGATAGAGATTAAAAATTTACTTCTAACTTTTGGAAAGGATTGTTTGAGGGGTTTGGTACAATTATAAACATGAGTACATCATAGCACCCTCAAACAGATGGACAGACAGAAATGGTTAACCAAGTGATTGAATATATGTTAAGGATGTATGTGATGGATCAACCATATAAGTGGGAAGAGTATTTACACTTGGTGGAATTTTCTTATAATAATGGATATCATTCATCTTTGAAGATGAGTCCTTTCGAGGACATGTATGGAAGAAAGTGCAATACTCCCATTAGTTTGGATAACCCAAAAGACAGAGTCATGTTGGAACAAAATTATTAAAGGATATGGAGGATCAAATGGTGAGGATAAAGTGGAATCTAAAGGTATCTCAATATAGGAATAAAATATATGCATATCATAAAAGGACCTCTAGACAGTTTCAAGTTTGGGATCATGTGCTTTTTAAAGTTAGACCCAAGAAGAGTTCCTTAAACTTGGGAAATTGCTCCAATATAGCTCCCATATATTGTGGACCTTTTGAGTTCTTATCTAATATAGGACATGTTTCTTATGAGTTGGATCTACCCACTTGCATTAGAGTACATAATGTGTTTCATGTGTCTTCATTGAAAAAGTATATACCTGATGCTAACCATGTAATTGATTGGAATGTGATCCAGGTAATTAGAGTGGTTTTATTTTCTTTATTGATATATATACATGTATAAACATGGTATTAATCATGTGATTGAATGAATTATGATCCAGGTGGAACCAGATGGGAATTTTCCGGTACAACATGTTTCCATTTTAGGCAACAAGGTCAAGCTGCTTCGAAATTGAAAAATCAGGTAGGCAAAGGTCCAATGGACCCATTACAGTCCCAGGGATGCGACTTGGGAGCTAAAGGATTCCATGAGGGAAGCATACCCTCATTTGACTAAGGGCTTATGATTCATGTTTGATAACATGACTTTGGACTTTGGCACTATTATTAATGTTAATGATATTACTAGCATCTTTGCTATATTTGAATGTTGTTACTATGGATTAAATAAACAACTGGCTCAAAGAAGGAAACTAAAAGAGTATGGGGGACCATGGATCCCACAAATTGAGGAGGAGTGGTGAGTTTGGCGACATCCATATCACCTTATAACTTGTTGTTGTCTTAATTTTGTCCATCCCAATTCATATTTGCACCTTGGTGACATTAATAATGTTGGTCACCCAAACTTTGTAAAACAAACCATATTCTCAATATTTATGGACTATGGAGTTAATATTTCATATTTGGCACACCTAAGTGGGCCCCTCTTTCCTAGGGCTCCCTCCTTGGGAATATATTCCCTCACATTTATGTGTTTTGGTCATTTATGAGCCCTTTTCCTAGTTTTTAGGGGTTGTAATCTATTTTCTAGCTTCCACTCTTACACTATGCATTGATGATCCTATTTTCGTGCTTCCATTTTATTTATGACCATATTGGATTCCTTCTCTCGTATATTTATCCCTCCTTGAATTTTTGTAACCCCCTTTATGCATTAGTGTGCCTCCATGTGCTCTACATGGCTCCACTCCTTATTTTTTGGTAACTCCTCCTCATGGTGCTAATTTGGGAAAGGGAATATTTTCACTAAGCCACCACTCCACTAATTCAAGTTAAGTATCCATGATTAAGCTTAAACCTTACCTCTCTCTAATTGGATTTGATCCATTTGGGTTAGATTTGGCCTCATTGTGCTATAAATTCATATGCCTTCTCCTTGTTGAAGTTAATATTGAACTTTAAACCATGTGACTTGTGTTATCTATCCATGTTGGGAATGTTGGTAGTATTGGGAGTGTATTGAGACTTAGAGTTAGTCTAGTTGTTTTCCCTTTTCTTCCATTCTATCACTCTACTGGTCCAAGTTCTAACACAGGAAGCCGAGAAAGGGAGTGGTGAGCTAGGTCATATCCCATAGGCATTGGAGAGGGCAAGAAAGTAGTAGTGGGAAACATTGTGATTCTTAGAAGAGGTAGTTATGAGATTTGTGAGACTAAGTGTTCATATAATTGTGGATCCATGGTCTCATCTCGAGGGTGACATGTTCAAGCGAGGAAGACTTGACGGTGTCTACAGTTTGGAGAAAACTAGTCCTGCTGCAGCCAGTTTCCCATATCTTGATATAAGTATTTCTCATATGATTTTATTTATGTTTTAAGATATTATTATGATTATTATGTGCAAAGGAGTATGAATTGAATTATGTATATGCTTGATTATTGTATGCCATAATCTGTTTACAAGAATAATGGACTTCGTAGGCTTCGAATCTGAGATGATATTCAAAAACTGTAACTATGACTCTACGACACTAGGAGAGGCACAACCATATGTAATGGTTCACCATTATTTGTTCATTTTTATGCTTTGGTACATGTTCCATTATGTATAAAACAAAATTTTTAGTTAGGATCGGCTTTCATTTTGTCAAAAAATCTTTCCAGATGACAAAGATATGTTTGTTTTGGTCCAACAGTTTTCTCAATTCCAAGTTGAGCGCACCAGTTGTTATATTGGAAATTTTCTATGCATGGATCTGCTCCTATTTGCATATATGATTTTTATCATGTAATATGAATGTAATGTTGATTGATGTGCAATCTAAAATATATTAGTGAAAAATGGTTGTAGGGGACAACCATTGAAAGGTGATTTTGTGGGAAATGATTGCAGTCGATGCCTTTTTTTGCTTTGGTTGTGGTGTGGTTGTAGGTTACAGTCTACATGTGTTTATTGATGTGTGTTTTTCTTAGTTTTTATCTTCACTGAAATCACACATTGAACAACTGCAAAACAATTAACAATACAATACTTGAAAATTAAAAACTTTGTTTTTAATAATCTTTACAAAGTATAAGAAATTATTGTAGGACCTTAATCGCGATATGATAATAGATTCATTATTCATGCATTGAATGCGATTATAAAATTAAATTTAATGTTGATTGATTTTATTAGTTGAGACTATTTAACAAAGGGAGACAAATTATTTAATTAAGTAATGAAACCCTAGTAATGATTATTAAAGTTAGAACTTTAATTAATCATTTAATGGTTAGTTTTCCTAAGCTTATTTGTTGTTCTTAAACCAAAATTTAGAACATTTTGCCTTGTCATAAGGGTTGGGGACATTACAGTGTATGAGTCTAGGATTTGTAGTGTCATTGTCACTTTGGGCAGACAATTGTATAGGATACCAAAGGCATCTCCACCTACCAGAATCTATTTGATCTTAGTGAAGTAGTGCAAGAAGGTCATCTCCTAGACTAGGATTTTTTTCAACTTCATGATTCTTTCTCACAATGAATGAAAGTTCAAGGCTACATATATGGCCTCTGCACAATGCTTCTCTATAGAACTAAAGCAGGTTACAAATTTATAGAAGAATTCCAAGACATCTTCACCTCACCTACCAGGGTGCCTTTTTTTGTCAAGTCAAGCATTTGATTGATCTGAACCCTTGTGCACCTTTACCTAATGGGACAATATGTTGATGCTCTCTCCTGGAAAATGAAAAACTCAAGTACCATATTTAAGAGCTACTCCAAAAGGAGAACATTCGACCCAACTCTCCATTAGGAATAATTCCAACCGTACTAGCGTAGAATAAGTATGGGACCTAGCGACTCTATATTGATTAAAGAGCTCTAAACAAAATCAAAGCCTGAAATCGATACCCAATTCCCTGAATTGACAACCTTATTGACCAACTAAATGGATCCAAGTACTTTAGCAAGATTTATCTGAAGTATGACTACCAATAGGTTTTAATAGAATCAATTAAAGCATGGAAGACTGATTTCAAGTCTGAAGAAGGTCTTTTCAATTGGTTGGTCATTCCCTTTGTCTTAACAAACTCCCCAGAAAATTTCATGAGGTTTATGGATGGCATATTGCAGAATTTAACCATTTCCTTTGTGGTTGTATATTTGGATGACATACTCATCTTCACCAAGATTTGTGTAGAACACTTACAACAAATTCAACGGGTCCTTCACACTATCTGGCAAAACAAGCTCATGAACATGGTAAAATACCATGAATACATTGTATCTTACAATGGTGCTCATGTGGATCCATCCATTATCTAATTTTTTCTTGAATAGCCAACCTCGACAACATTAATCAATATTTTGAGCTTCTTAGGCCTTTCCAACTTCTATTAAAGGTTCCTATAGGGATTATCTTCAATTCAAATGGCCCCTTAGGAAAGTGACCAAGGGTTTTTGCAAAGCCAAATTTGGGTGGACCAACTCACACCATAAACCATTTGATGATCTTAAGCATCATTTATGCTCATCCATGATGCTTTCCTTAAATGATCTTCGACAACCTTTTAATATTGAGACAGATGCTTCAGACTATGATTTGGGTGTTGTTCTCACTCATCATGGTCATTTGATGTCCTATCATAGTGAGAAACTCTTAAATGTCATGTAATTACCCCACCTATGAGAAAGAGATTTATTCCATTATACAAGCCTACTTCCAATGGAAGCATTACATTATAAGGAGGGAAACAATCATCCATACAAATAAGAAGCCTCTATACTTCATGTAGACACGAGATAAATGACAAAATGATTGCCAACAAAAAGTGTCTACATACTTGGAATAGTTTCACTTCAACATAAAATATAACAAAAGTAGCACTAGTCACGTCGTTGACTACCTCATTCGACCTCCAGTTGCGGAACTAGCCACCGTGCTGAACTCTTGTGGGCATGAGACCTTTAGGTGAGTCCGAACTCTATGATAATTATCTTGAATTCACTGCATCCTAATAGATATTGGGAGTGGTAAAATCCATTACCAACTATCATCTGCAAGATGGATTTTTATGTCATATAGATCATATGTGTATTCCTTTAACCAAGTGTGTGAAATTGATTTGGTAATCCCACTCCAATCGAGTGGCAGGATAATTTGGCATGGAGATAATAGTAGCAATACTAAATAATTATTTCTATTAGTCTAAGCTTCATAAGAATGTTAGTAAGTATCTCATACTCTACATTTCATGCTCCATCGCCAATCTAGCCATCAAAATAACATGGAACATACACCCCTTTTTCTACTCCCGATAGGCCACAGGAATCCATCTCGATGGAATACATCTCAGGTATTCCTTAAACCAAGCATGGTAATGGCTATCTATTTATAGTTATTGATTGATTCTCTAATATTTCCATTATGATAGCCTACAAGAAGAGTATCATAGCCAAATCCACTACCAAGCTCTTCTTCAAGAATGTGCGGGTTAATTTTGAAATCCTACATGCCATAAACTCATATCAGGACATCATGTTCTTAAGTATATTTTGGTCGATCCTCTAGTCACACATGGACACCAATATCACCAAATCCAATTCTTTCCACCCTCAAATTGATGGATAGAAAAAGGTTTCCAAAAGGAATATTATGCACATCCAACACATGTACTAATCCAAGAATCCACACACATGGGATGAGACCCTTCCCTGTGTTCAACAATTCTACAACTGATCCCTCCATAACTTGACCAGTTATATCCCCTTTCAGGTGGACCTATGTTTTCAACCATTGGGATCCACTAATATAGCACTACCTAGTGCACCCACACGGGTAGAATACTCCCATGATCAATCAAAGGAAAATATAGCTACCAAATTCATTGAACAGATTCAGCACATCCACCAACAGGTCCATGGTATTTTATAAAAAGCTAATGCTAAGTACAAGAAGTTCCATGATAAAAAAAGGGTTCCACACAAGTTTCTAGTGGGAGAGAACGTTTGGTTGCATTTTTAGAAAGAATGCTTTACAGAACCCCATCAGAAGATGAATCCACTTCACTATGGGCCTTATACCATCACCGATACTATGGGTGACAATGCTTTTGATTTAAATATTCCCCCCTTCCTTGGGTTGCACCTAGTATTAAATGTGGACCTCCTTCGGCCATATTTTCCACCACTATTGGACACATTAAAGGTGGCAGCGAAGATGACACCTATAGATACCAACCCTAATTTCATGTAAAATACCACCATTTATAGGATCATATACACATAGACTAAGGGAACTCACCACTAGAATCTCCAACTCTACCAGTTTGTCAAAGCAAGGCAGCTCCTACACCAAGGCAAGTGGCTCACAAAGTGTCAAGTTCAGTAGAAATTTCCCTATTTTATGGGGGCACTAAACACAAAGGATATCATTTCTTCCCAAGGGGGGAGGACTAATACATGTGGAAATCAATGGCCAAGAACCTAGTCCACTAGCTCAAAACACAATCTTTCCATATTGGTAGTTTCTACAATTTTTTCGGGTCCTAAACCTCCAAGGTCGTTTTGAGGCCTTCACAATGCTTCTTTGGAGGGATAATTCCCATGAGATAGCCTCTAGATATGTATTGGGTTGTTATGAATGTGCACTTATTGTATACCCCTTTCTTATGGGATGTCAAGCACCCCAAATGAATATCGGTTGTAAAATTTACGCCCTTGAGAAGTTGATGTATCAACTAACCACAACAATGCCCACAAACATTTTGGTGTTTCATCTTCTAGGGTTAATATTTTGGATCTTTAGTTTTTCTCATTAACTATTTGTGTTAAAATTCCCTTCTAGCCTCATTGTAACTCACTTCTTGTGGATGCATGTAGCAGTCACATCTCTTCAAAAAGATAAGTTTCCACCATTCTGGTGAGTTATTTTCACTCTACCTTTTGTATAGATATTGCATTTTTTGTTCATTAATGTAAATTGATTATTATTGCATCTCTGAGTTTTCAAGATATTTATGTGTTTCATTTTGATCCCTCATAAACAAGGATTAGTGACATCAAAGTGGTATGCTCTTTATTTGTTTCTTTATGCATCTCTCTACCAAGGTCATGGTATAAGAAGTTATGACTTGATCTACTTGAGCCTTCGAAAGACCTTCCTTGTCGACACCAAAAACCTCCCTTGATGAAAGAAAAAAGAGATGAGAGAGAAATATATCTTATTAATTTATTCAATGAATCCCTCACGAGACAAGGGACGATAGGATAAATAATGTTTCCCAAATCCTTCAACGGATGGTGCTAACTATAGACAGGTCTTCGTCGAACGACCACTTCAGAGGCAATTCCCCCTTCAAGGTACAAGTTGATTTTTATATTATCGTATTTACAGGTTAGATATATGTGGATTCTTTGAAAAAAAATTGAATCTATTATAAGGGTATTTGAACCTCCTCCTCATGCTGCAGAATTCCAATCATGTGTGTGCAGAAGAGAGACGGGACCTAGAAACTATGTATTGATTACAGATATCTAAACAAAATCATAGTTAGGAACCAAAACCTAAATCCCTAAATTGATGATCTTCGCAACTAACTCAAGGTATCCAAGTACTTTATCAAGATTAATCAGAAGTCTGCAAACCACCAGGTCCCAATATAATCAACCAATGCATGGAAAGTTTCCTTTGATTCTAAATAAATTCTTTTCAAGTGGTTGGTCATTCCCTTTGTCTTAAGAAATGCCCCAACAAATTTCAAGAGGTTGATGGACAACATATTATGGCCTTTCACCAATTCATTTATGGTTGTATATCATGATGACATCCTCATATTCAGCAAAAGTTCGACGAAACACCTGCAACACATTTAGCAGGTCCTCCACACTCTATCGCAACACAAGCTATATGTCAACTTAAATAAATTCTCCTTTGGCATGAATAGGGTCCAATATTTAGATACATTGTAGATGGAAATGGTGTACATGTGGATCCATCTAATAGCTGAGTCATTCATGATTGGACATGCCTGAAAACACTAACCAAGCTTCTGAGCTTCTTAGGCCTTTCCAACTTCTATCACAATTTCTTGTTTGGATTCTCTCATATTATATATCCCCACATCGAAGTGACCAAGGTTGGATGCAAATACAAATGTGGGTGGATGAAGCCACAACAGAAAGAATTTGACAATATGAAACATTATGTATGCCCATCCTCAGTGCTTTCCTTACCTGATCTACGACAACCTTTTGAGATTGAGATAGATGCTTCAAACAACATTATCAGTGTCATTATTAGTCAGCATGGTTATCTAGTATCCTATCATAGTTATACACTCTCTAATGTTATATGTAAGTACCCCACCTATGACAAAGAGATGTATTCCATTGTACAAGCATGCGTCCAATGGAAGAATAACATTGTAGGGAAGGAGACAATCATCCATACGAATCACAAGCCTCTATTGTTCATGCAGACACAAGAAAAATTATAGAATGACCATGACCAAAAGTGGTCCACATACTCATAGCAATTTCACCTCATAATTAAATATAAGAAAGTTTGCACCAATCACAAAGTTTACTACCTTGGTCGACCTCCATTTGCAACACTAACCATAGTGCTCTACTTTTGCAAGCATGAGACCTCTAGATGGTCCCAACTCTATGGAAGCAATCAATGCTTTGTTATTTCCTAGCATATGTTGGGAGTAGGAAATACCATTACCAACTTTCATCTATGTTATGGAGTGTTGTATCATGTAGGTCATCTTTGTGTTCCTTCAAGTGAGTGTGTGAAATTGAAATAGGAATCCCACTACATTTTGGTGGTAGGACACTTTGTCATGGAGAAAATAGTTGTAATACTATAGAAATTTTTCTATTGGAAAAATATTCACTGGGATGTGAGTAAGTATCTCACATCCTGCACTACATGCTCCATCAACAAGCCAGTCATTTAAAAGATAAGGACTATACACCTTCCTTCCTACTCTCAACAAGTATTGGGAATCCATCTCGATGGACTATATGTTAGCTTTTCCTTCAACCAAGAACAATAATGATTGTGTATTAATTGTTTTTTATCAATTCTCTAAGATGGCCATCCTAACAGTGTGCAAGAAGAGTATCATAAGCAAAACAATGCCAAGGTCTTATTCAAGCTTGTGTGGGTAAATTTTTGAATCCCATAAACCATCATCTCAAATCAGGACAACAAGTTCTTTAGTACAATTTGGTAGAGGCTTTGGTCACTGTTGGACACCTGTTAGGTTAAACGAGCAACATTAACATAATAATGAGCGAGAAATAAACATTATCACAAGCAACCACATATAGACACACAATATACCCTGGAAACCCCATGCGAGGAAAACCAACACCAATAAAGATCTTCATTACATGGCCAAAATCGGCCATCCAGGCCAAGCGAGCTAGTCACCGCTCACCTCCAGGACATTTTACAATGGAGCCTCCTCAAGCCTTATAAAGGCTTAATCACATGCAATACCATGGGACAATACCATGGGCTACAACAAACCATGTGCCCAAACCATGTGCTAGACCTAACCACCTTTGACTCGATCTCAAGTCAAGGTTAACCCTAACAATCCCCCCTTTAAACTTGACTTGGAGTAATCACCAACTCCCCTCAAATATTTACCAAGGAATCTTACATGCACCCCCCTATCACCTAGGTCTATCTCCCGATTTTTCCGGTGAGTTATGAGGGGTATGTATGCCTTACCGAGTCTTACAGCCATATGCCCATTTACATGCAAACCGCTCAATTACATATTTTTTTTTCATGTGCCTTCATGGTGACTACACCATCACCATCCGTTGCTTCATCCTCTCTCTTTCCATGCTCGCTTCCTTGCTCGTCTTTTGCCATGCTCCCTTTGTACCTACATCCAAACTCTGTCATTGATGTCCATATAAAGAAAAATCCATCTACCGGATTACATGGGTCATCGGCCACTATAACTGCCAGTTCTTTAGGAATTCTCTTCACATGCATGGCTCATCAATCTTGGTCCCAAAACCGAGATTAAACCATCTTACATTTCTCCCGCAATCAAAGACTCAACCTCTCCGATCCACATCAAGCTAGGCTACGAGTACACCTGCCACCCTTGTACCTACCTAGTGGTTCATTCCACACTTGATACAACATCCCTTCTTTGCGCATAAGAGGGATACCTTGTGTTTTTAGCATCCAGAGAAATCCAAACTTTCCTACGGCTAAGTTTCACATGGACCAAAAAAATTACTTCTAGGGTGTCAAGTACCACCGAACATGCACCCCACAATTTGATTCAACATAGAAACACCAACGAGCATAACCAAGCCAAACCATGGCTCTGATACCAGTTGTTAGGTTAAATGAGCAACATTAACATAATAATGAGCGAGAAATAAACATTATCACAAGAAACCACATATAGACACACAATATATCCTGGAAACCCCATGCGGGGAAAACCAACACCAATGAAGATCTTCATTACATGGCCAAAACCGGCCATCCAGGCCAAGTGAGCTAGTCACCGCTCACCTCCAGGACATTTTACAATGGAGCCTCCTCAAGCCTTATAAAGGCTTAATCACATGCAATACCATGGGACAATACCATGGGCTACAACAAACCATGTTCCCAAACCATGTGCTATACCTAACCACCTTTGACTCGATCTCAAGTCAAGGTTAATCTTAACAACACCAATCTCACCAAATCCATGCCTTCCACCCCCAAACTAATGGACAGGAAGAGGTCGTCAATAGGATGATTATGCACATCATGTAAATGTAAAACTCTAAGCATCCATGCGCATGAGATGAGATCCTTTGTTATGTTCAACACAAAAAAAATAGATCCTTCCATGGATCGACCATCCACAACCCCGTTCAAGTGGTCCTATATTTTAAACCATTGTGGCACATTGATGTAGCACTACCCTTTCTTCCCCCATGGGCAAAATATTCCCATGCCCAATCAAAGGCTGACATGTCCACCAATTTTCATTTAATGGATTAAGCATGTATGCTAGCAAGTCCTTGATATTTTATAGAAATCCAATTCTAAGTACGAACTGTGCCATGATCAACAGAGGGTTCCACACAAGCTTCGGGTGAGAGACAAGGTTTAGTTGCATTTGTAGAAATAGTGCCTTATAGGACCACATTCCAAGTTGTGTCCACTTCACTATGGGACTTGTGCCATCACCAGTTGTGAGAGACAATGATTTTGAGTTAATTATTTCCCCCTTTCGTGGCTTGCACCCAATATTCAATGTGGACCTCCTTCAAGCATATTTTCCATTACTGTTAGATACATTGGAGGTGGAAGTGTAGTTGACATGTAAAAACATCAACCCATAATTCCTATAACAAACCACCATTTATAGGATCATGGAAACACAAGTTAAGTGCATTCTCTGTCAAAATCTCCAACTCTATCGAGTTTTCAAAGCAGGGAAACTCATCCACCCAGGAAAGTGGCTCACAAAGCATAAAGTTCAGCAACAGTGCTCCCATTTGATGGGGGAACTCACACAATACATACCATTTCTTCCTAATGGTTTAGGATTGATCCATATGGACATTAGTGTCCACCCATATAGTCCACTAACTCAAAACATAGTTTTCCATCTTGGCAGGATTTTTGGCTCTTGAACTTCTTGGGTCATTTTGGGTCCCTAAGCAATGTTTTTTTTGGAATGAAAACACCTAGTAGATAGGATTTGTGTATGTAATTGGTTGTTTGGAATGTGTAATTTCAAATATCTCTTTATGATAGGCTACCAATCACCCCAAACAAATATAGTACACAAAAGTTATGCCCCCGAGAAGTTGGCATATCAACTAACCACAAGGAGGCCCATAAACCTTTTGGAATTTCATCTTCTAGGGTTTTGATTTTGGTTGTTTACGGTTTTCTCATTGATTCTTACTAGAATCAACAAGTTTACTAGAGAATTTTTCCTCATTTAATTGAATTCAAAGATGCAATCCACCCTTGGGCGTGCAAATCCCCCCACTGTTTTCTCTTTTTTCTAGCTCGCTATTGTTCGATTAATGTTTTGGCTACATCAAGCATTGAAGTATTAGTTCCCTTTTGGGTACACAAGAATTGCATGTTAATATTAAAGCCTTAAATGATTTTCACTCATGTTTTGAGGTTTAAAAAATATGTCAAGGACTGAACCCAAAAATATGACTAGTGCAGGATGCAATTAAAGATATACAAATTTTGAAGAACAAATGAGGAAACAAATATGGTTATGAACCCTAGTAAAAACAAGCATGGAACCTAATACATACACCTCGATCCACAACCTTAAATCTTTGAGGAGAATGAGGAGGATGTAAACCCTTGAATAATGGGAGATAACACCCTTTTGATCTCATCGACCTTCAATCCAAATCCCACAAGCATGGATTTGGAGATGAATTAGAATTTCATGTATGTGACTAAAAAATATCAAGTCAAGATTAAATGTACAATGCATTTACAACTAGTATGTAAGTTAAATGCGACTCTATAAAATGTTGATTGTGCATCACATATATGGGGTAAGAGATGGAACATTAGAAACTCTAAATTTGAATTTGGCAAGTTCATATACACATTAAAGACAATAATTAGGATGAACCCTATGATGTTCAACTGATTCACTTGTTACACTAGGACATGGTAGTCAAATAATATGTTAAGAAGTTCTAAGCCTTGAAACTAGAAGACAAAATCTCTACATCTCTAGTGTGAAAGGTCGATATCTCAAATAGGATTTCATAAATACAAAGTGAGGTAAGAATGTTAAAACCCAATTCTATGGATAAATCCATTATTTTGGCTGGAAGAGGAGAGTATCATGGTGAAGTTATAAGTAGAAAGGTTCTTGTATCTCCTAAAAAGGGTTCTACATACTATAGGAAGGAAAACTAAGATGGAAAGTTTGAAATATATCCATATGAAGAGTTTAAGTGATTCCTATTTTCACTTTGTTAAACCTTGTTCCTATTTGAACTCTCCTTGTTCATTTCATATATTCTATCTATCCCAATTTCATAGGGTTTGTAATTTGTGACAACTTAAATTTGTAATATTGATCCAAGTAATAAGAAACTGTCAGGTTTTATACATAACATATTGTGAGGAAGTTTGGAAGAAGAACGGAAAAAAATTTCTGAATACCTTTTGAATTTTGTAGGGTCTCAATAGTTAATAAGGGATAATTCTTTAAAATTTATAAGGATTGCATAAATATGGTTTGAGATTGTAGGGATTTCTAACTTCGTATGATCCAAAACTTGTGTTTCGCATGCATATGGAAAGAATTAGAATTTATTTAAACTAGAAATTTGTAAATTTATAGATGACCAATAAATAATGAATATGGAAGATTGTGTTGAAGTTTACAAATTAGGGAGGGGAATAAATAAACTTATCCTAAATATAATATCATCTCTAATTCCAATAAATTTATAAAAATTATAATTTATCATAGGACCACATGTAATATAAAGATCATAATAGGGACAATCAACTACTTCTACATGAACCATTTATGTCACCACTATGAAATATTAAAATTCATATTTATTGGCTCAATGTATTTTATTTATTTAACATACTTTGTATCCTTCCATTCCACTAGTTTTTATAAATATTATGGTATCTATTTATAGATCTCTAACTCGTGATACTTAAAGTGGAAATCACCCGAAAACATATATAGAAAATGAATTTGGAGGACAATAAGATGGATCCTTTAAGTGTAGGGATGGCACTAACCACCCTAACACCCTTATACACTATGAGTACTAACTATCCATGTGATCTCTACCACAATCACACCCTAATACACTATGATATCAAACACACTAACCTGATAAAAATTATTGATCTTAAGTTAAAATACTAACACAACAAAAAATATCTCAATTTACATTGATTAGGTAAATTATAGGCATCAAAATGGCATTTATTATCAAACTAGCTCAATGAAACATTGATTATTGAGATATTGGGAGCCACATTGAATGAGATCATTACTATAAATTTTGAGCATATTACATTCGTAATTTGAGACGTTTAACCTCTTTTGAATCTCCATATAAGTTGTTGTAGCATCCCTCTTCCATACTAAAAACATAGAATTCATTATATATTGTCATCAAATTGATCGATGTATGTACCAATGAATAGGTATATGTCATATCTATCTTCAGAGGATGAGGGTAGTTTAGGAGGAATAGTGGAAATTGATACATCAACTAGATGTAACAAGGTGAGATAAACCAAAGGTATAAAGGTTAGAATAAAATTTAGTAGACTCATGGGTTTTTTTCATGTTGAAGGAGGGACATGTTTTTATGGTGATGAGACAAAAAATGACCTCAAGATACAAAAGTATGGTCAAAAAATGGGAACCAAAACAATCCCCCACATTTGGACAGTATACTGTATTTTTAAGTTGTATTTATCTTAAGGTATGAACATAAATAACAGTCTAGATGGTATATAAATTTGTTCTAACTAACCTACGAGTCATTCATTGGTATGAGGAAGGTAGTTTTTAGTTAGAATATATGGTCATGCATGTATATAGTATGTAAGAAGATGTGTGCACGATTATTAACAACCTTCAATTTTATGTGCTAATAATAGAATTTTGAGAAATTTCACATTTTTTATTTCTTCCATTGGTATGAATGTTATACGACGAGAAAGAAAAACTAAATAGATATTTTAGATATTTATTTAGATAGAAATGGTTGTTATGAAGAGAGAGGGGAAGGTGAAACACCAAATCAAACTTTAAATAAAACATTGAAGGTGGTAATGTCAGAAGAAATTTAAAATACATATGGATGTGGCATTGTCTTACCTGACTTAGAAACTTCCAATTGATGTGTATAAGTAAAACTACTTAGGGTCATGAAGATATTTGAAAAAGTGGCACTGATCCACTTATATAATAGTATGCCTAGGAGGAGGAAGAGGAGGCCTAGCCCAAAAATCTATAGAAAACCACAAAATTTCCAATTTAAGGAAAGGGCATGATTTTTCATGCTCATTAATAATTTTAGTGTTTTTAAACTCTCCCTATCATCAGTCCTTAATGTTTGGTTTGATGAAGACTCATCTCAGGGTGCCTTGTCTCAAAATATTCCATTACTAGTATTCCCATTAAAATGAGGTTGTGTCTCTGATGATGAACCCATGCTGGAATTCTTCATCTTTTCTCAATATCAAGGGGTCTAGCATTGTACTAATCTAAATGGTAGTTGATTTATGTTTCAACATGTGCTTCACATTTCAATTCATTGTATTCATGTACTAATGAAAAAATTTGTTTCTTGCAGGTTTTGAAGCATGTGGGATTCTATCCAAGGTGGAGGTAAATATTTGCTTTAAATTTATGATTATTCATTGCCATGAATTAATATGGTGGTGAATTCCTTGAGTAAAGTAGTCAAATCATCCACTCCTTGGAAACATTTTTTTAATTCTTGGACATAGTATTCCAATCCATAACACTACCATGAGAAAACGAGTGATACCATCTCACCTCTTACCCTTTAACGGTTCATACAAATATTTTTTGATGAGATTGAGAGTTGTGATATCCCTTAGTGTCAATGCATCATACAAATTATGCATATATTCCTCAACACTCAATGGACCACTACCACTAAAATTAGGAACTTGATTTGGTACATTGATCGGTATTTCATGTAAAGGAATCAATAAGGACAAGGCTTATCGAGTTTTTAGGAAACACAATTAAATTACACATCGTTGTTACTACAACACTTGTTGCAACTATTATAGGAATAACATAAATGTTTACAACTTCTAGTGGGATTACCAGAGTTTGTTCAGTATGAGACTCTGAATAAGAGAAGAGGAAGAAGGTGACTCTATTTGTATGATTAGTGTAATGATATTTTCTAGCTTCCCAGGAGTATGTGTCATGATACTTGTTATTTCTTACAATATTCGTCTTCTATAATCATATGTGGTAGTGTTTCCCTAGTACTAGGGATTTTATGCCTGTCCATACTAAGAGGATATTAGGTAAGATAGACTTGAATATAAGATATATGCTAAATAGAAATTCTAGTCTTTTCTAAAAATGTCTAAAATTAACCCAACCAAACAACTGATTGTTTCACAACTACTCTCAAAAAAAGGTAAAGGTACAACATTTAGTCTCTTTTGATTGGGATTGAAAGTGGGATCAAATAATGACTAGAAATGAGAAAGAAAATTTAATTCAGATTATGGATACCTAATCCAATGGGATTTAGAAAAGTTAAATAGACTATATCACTTACCAAATAAATCATGCAAATATCTTTGTGAACTTATCAATGTTTTATGATTTGGGAATTTTCATGGAATACCCAAACCCTAATCCATGATCCTGGCCTAATTAAGTACATGTGTTCCTTTCTTGGTTATAATTTATTTCATATTTATTCCTTTTTATTTTATGTATTTCAAAGTTGTTTTCACCATCCTTTTCACAGGGAATTCTCACTAGACATTTTCACTAAGGAATTTTTATTCAGGCACTTTCACAAGACACTTTCATTGAGGAATTTTCACAGGGAATTTTCACAAAGGAACTTTCACAAGGAATTTAAAAGTACTTTCATTGGGCATTTTAACCATGCAATTTCAATATTTGGCCATATTTTGTTGTTAGTTTTTCAACATTTAAGCTAGCATTATGTTAGGATCTTTAACTGAGAGAACAACAAGTACAACAATCAAACACAAGAGACAATGAACACAGTGTTTTTCCTCGGGGAAACCATAAATGGAGAAAACCCTGCAACTTCCTCAGAGATAGAATTAGCACAAAAGGTAAAACCCCAAAACAGTAAGATGATCTCCCGACAGCAGTAACCTTCTTCTTGTCTAGCCCCAGTGTCTTCTCTTCCTCAATTATGCGCTACACTTGAGTGTGTTTGTGATGTGTGCTAAATAGAGAGTCCAGTTCTCTATTTATACTAATCTTGACATGACTAAAACCATACTAGGGCTGACCTCTCTAGGAGAGTATAATAACCCTAGTGCCCCGGAACTATGGGGACTTTAACCCTTAGACAATAGGAGGGTTACACACAATGACATGACATGACTTGTTTAAATTATAGATCTTCCCAATCGGAACATCGGGGCATGACATGACATGATAAAATCCCAGAATAAACATCGGGTTACAATAGATAATAAATACAAGTGAATACATTCTGAAGTTACAATTACATTAACACTCCCTCTTAACTAGGAAGGTATTCTCTCGACACAATTTTCATCACTGGTCTTCTTCTCTAGATCTTCTCGTCATCTACACCTCCAAGCCATCTTCGTCTTCAAGTCATATTTATCTTCATGCCATCTTCATTCTTGGATCTGAATCATCACTTGATCTGTTTCATCATCACTGGACATCATCACTGGATCTGTATCATCACTCGATCTAGATCATCACTAGACATCATCACTGGATCTGGATCATCACTCGATCTAGATCATCACTGGACATCATCACTGTATTTGGATCATCACTCGATCTGGATCATCATGGATGGATCTAGATCATCACTCGATCTGGATCTCTCGAAGTCATCATAACTGGATCTGGGTCATGGCTCGATCTGGATCTCCTCTGATCATCATCATATGTGCTATCTCATGATTCTTCTCGTCACGGGAAGTTCTACAGAGCCAGCCTTCTTTCATGCTGGTTGTAGGCCTAGCCATCATGTAGGTCTTCTTTAGCACTTATATCTGACCTACTCATTAGAATGGCCCGCCCAACACTTACATCTGACCTACTTGTCAGAAAGGCATGCCTAGCACTCACATCTGATCATGTAGGAGACTACAATCACATCAAAAAGGCCTGGCACTCACATTCACTAGCATGATAGGACATCACTATCATCTGTGAAAAGGCTTCAGCACTTACATCTGACCTGGTAGGAACCAAATCCTACACCCTCGTCAGAAAGGAATGCACTCACATCTGACCTGGTAGGAACAAAATCCTACACCCTCACCAGAATGGCCCCCAGTCCCAGACTAAGCTACCTGGTAACGGACCAGGTGCCTCCATTCTCTCAGAGAATGGCAGTTGCCCTTATATCTGACCTGGTAGGAACCAAATCCTACACCCTTGCCAGAATGGCCCCCAGTCCTAGACTGAGCTACCTGGTAATGGACCAAGTGCCTCCACTCTCCCAGAGAGTGGAAGTTGCCCTTACATATGACCTACTCGTCAGAATGGCCAGCACTCATATCTAACATGGGAGGAACCTAATCCTTTAGCCATGATAGAATGGCTCAACCCTTATATCTGACCTGCTCGTTAGAATGGCTCTCTCAGTCCTAGACTGAGTGTTCCTGGTAACTGACCAAGTACCTCCATTCCCAGAATGGCATTCAACACTCATATCTGACATGGAAGGAACCAAATCCTCTCACCATGAAAAAATGGCTCAGCCCTTACATCTGACCTGCTTGTTAGAATGGCTTCCAGACTCATCACTTCCCCTTGGAAGGGACCTCGATCTAAGAACACCAAGATTCTCCTTGAAGTACTCAAACTTCACTTTGGCCAATGGCTTCGTCAACACATCAGCTATCTGATCATTCATCGCAACATACCAGAGCTTCACTGCTCCCCTCTACACCATATCCATGATATAGTGATACTTGATATCGATATGCTTCAACTTGTCATGGAACACTGGATACTCTGACAACTTCACACAACTCTATTTGTCACAATGTATACAAGTAGAATCCAACTAGAGATCAAATAAATCAGACAGTAGCTTCCTCAGCCATACTGCCTCACAACTAGTTGAACAAGCTACGGCATACTCTGCTTTAGCTTTACTCAGTGCCACACAGGATTGCTTCCTGCTAAACCAGGAGATCACACCTGATCTCATACTAAAGCAACACCCTGAAGTGATATTCCTATCGATGGAATTGCCTACCCAATCTGAATCAACATAACCCTCCAGGTTAATATTCTGATTCGCATCATACTTGAGCCCATAATCAACTGTACCTCTTAGGTACTTCAGAATATGCTTTGCAGCATTCAAGTGAACATTTCTCATATATGTCAAGAACTGGCTCAAGGTGTTCATAGCAAAGCAAATGTCTGGTCTTGTGTTCGTCAGGTACATCAAGGACCCAATCATCTGACGATACATTGTAGCATCAACCGACTCTAATGAAGCATCGGTCAATAGATTCAGGTTTGATGCCATAGGTGTGGCCATGGCTTTGCAGTCCATCATCCCAAACCTCTTTAGGATCTCTACTGCATACTTCCCTTTTCCAAGGAAGATTCCATCTGCACTTTGCCACACTTCCATGCCTAGAAAATAATACATCATACCCAAGTCCTTCATTTCGAACTTGGCAGCAAGCTTTATCTTCGTATTAGCAATAAACCCATCCATACATGTCACAAATAGGTCATCTATATACAGTATAAGCATCACTGGGTTGCCATCTTCAACCTTGTAGTAAAGGTTGGAATATGTTTTACTCTTGGTAAAGCCCAAACTGGATAGAAAGCTGTCAATTTTGTCATACCATGTCCTGGGTTCCTGTTTCAAACCATACAGGTCTTTCTTCAATCTGCACACATGAGACTCTGTGTCATGTGTCTCAAAACCGAGTGGTTGTTCTACATACACTTCCTCTTCCACTACACCATTCAAGAAAGCAGTCTTGACATCCATCTGGTGTATCTTCCATTTCATCACTGCAGCCAGAGCAAGTACTGATCTGATGGAAGTGTATCTGGCTATAGGTGCAAAGGTTTCTTCATAATCTATTCCTTCTTTCTGAGAGAAACACCGAGCCAAAAATCTTGCCTTATATTTTTCAATGCTATCGTCTGCAGCATGTTTGATCTTGTAGATCCATTTGGAAGTTACAACTAACTTCCCATCTGATCTTGGGACAACATCCCAAACATCATTCTTCATGATCGATTGGTATTCTTTGATCATAGCATCCTTCCATTCTTTGCGTTCTGACGCTTCTTCATAACTGGAAGGTTCTTTATCAATGAAATCACATAGTAATGCTACATACCTAGAGCAGGATCTGGTCCTCTTTCTTTCTCTGTTATTTTTTTCTAGAGCCCCATATCTTTCCGCACCTTGGATAAGCTCTCGTACACAAGTAGGTTTCCTCTTATGAGGATTATTCTCCAGAGGTGGATCTACAGGCCTTTGTGGTTCTTCAAATTCTCAATCTTCTTCTTGAGTTTCTTCTTTCATGGTTGTATCAATAATTCTGGGTGCTTCTGCTTCTTCAGGTTCTTCAGCAGGTCTCTTTCTAGATTTGTTGTAAGCTGTGTTTTCATCAAATGTCACATCCCTACTGATGTCAATATTCTTGTATCCTGGAAAATATATTATGTAAGCCTTCGAGCTTTCAGAGTATCTCACAAATATACCCTTCTTTCCTGAAGGATCTAATTTTGTTATCTTCTCTTTTGGAATGTGTATGTACACAAGACAGCCGAATATTATGAGATGGATGACTTCTAGTTTCTTGCCAAATAATACTTCTTCAGGAGTCTTGTTCTCGAGTACTCTATGTTGAGTATGGTTCTGTACATACACCACTGTCTTGGTAGCTTCCACCCAAATATGCATAGGCAGGTCTTGATCATGAACCATTACTCTTGCAGCTTCCACTATAGTTCCATTCTTCCTCTCTGCAATCCCATTCTATTGTGGATTATAAGGAGTGGACAACTCCCTCTTAATCCCTGATTCTTTGCATAGATCTTTGAATTCATTTGAAGTGAATTCTCCGCCATTATCTGATCGAAAGGTCTTGATATTCTTTTCATTGTGGTTCTCGATCAAGGCTTTGAATTCCTTGAACTTGCTGAATACTTCATCTTTGTTCTTCATGAAGTAAACCCATGTATTCCTAGAAAAGTCATCAATAAAAGAAACATAATATGCATACCCACTTAGTGAGTTTGATGACATAGGACCGCATACATTGGAGTGGATGATTTCCAAGATTCCTTTTGATTTGCTTTTTCTGCTTGGAAATGTCTTCTTTGTATTCTTTCCTTTCGCACATCCTTTGCAGACCCCATCATGTTTTGCTTGGATTTCTGGAAGACCTTCAATAGCTTTGCTTGCAAGTGGTAGTGCTCTATAATGCACATGTGCAAGCATTCTATGCCAAAGTTCACTTGGCTCTACTATGTCATGGACCTAGGCTTGTTTTGGATGCCCCTTTAATTTGTACAATCCTCCTTCTTGTTCTCCAATCACCATCGCATCATCGATAGTCTTTCCTTTTGGCCACATGATGACTTGACCATCTATGAATGCAACCCGCATTCCTTTTGCATCTAATGCCGAGATGGAGAGGAGGTTCTTCTTGAGTCCTAGCACAAAAAATACTTCCTTCATTGTCAGAGACTTTCCAGAGTCTAGCTTATAGGAAGATTCCCCACTACCTTTTATTGGATATTGCTAGTCATCTCCTAGCTTCACCTTGTGAGGTGATTCATGTTCTGACAGTCTCACAAAGAATTCCTTGAATCCTATCATATGTTTGGAAGCCCCGCTATCTATGAGCCAATAATTGCTTCCATGAGTAATGTTTCCTGTGAGAGTGGAAATCAAAACATATTCATCCTCACTTGAAGAATCTTCACTTGGAAATTTACTAGGAAAATGTGGTCAACTAGTCCTTCTTGGTTTGGTTCCAAATACCATCGAGCCTTTCCAAAATTATTATGGATGGATCCTATGGGATTTAAAACATAATAAAATACCTCATACACTCAATGTTAGAATCATAAATTCATTTTTACATGTTACTCAAGTTTGCACAACTTTGTCCAATTTCTAGCTTTAAACTAGTGAAACCCAAGTTGACCCAAATGCACCCATATGACTTCAAATTCTGTATAGAATAGCTTGAGGGGTATTAGGAAATCCTAATGCATAATATTAATTCTCATAAATTTTCCAATTAGTTCTAAAACTTTCTTTTTTCCATAGGTAAAAAAGGACAAAAACACTAATAAATCGATGTTAAAACCCCCAAGGGTAGATGACACTTTTGGCTCTCCAAATGCAGTACAAACCTACAAAATTTGAGAAAATAGTATGGTATAGGGTTGTAATTAATAATGGGTATTATCTCTTTAAAAGTATTATAAATTTCAACATTAGTATGACCACTTTCAAGGAAATTGCTTATGGGGAAATTGCATAACTAGCTCGATTTTGACACATGAAAGGTAGAGTTAAAGGTTTAGATCAGAATGTGAAATATTGATACCATAGACAGCATAAAAATTTCTGCCCCAAAATTATTCAATTTCATATAAATCCCTTCATACAAGTCGGGTATACAACTCATTTTGTATGGGAGTTAAATACATGAAAACTGGTGATTTAATAACATGGAATTGCAAGCGTTTCACATATGAATTTCTTGGATTTAGAGCCACAGAGAATAGGGACATGAAATTACAGAGTAATAAATAATATATGGTTTTTTCAACATCATCAAACTCTTATAACATACCTCATACAAATATAATATAAAACTACTTCAAGATTGAAGCCAAATCCATGAAAACTAGTTATTCAAGAGCATGGGAATGCAAGCCTTTCATACATGTATTCCTGATATTTCAACTTACAGAGAATGTGGACATGTTATTAAAGATACATACATCATATATCAAATATTTGTCATCAAATATACTCAGCAAAGAGCAAGCACTACTCCAACAAGTTTGCCCTCAACATGAGGGTGTGGGGGAATGGAGGAGAAGGAATGAGAGAATAGGGAGATATATGAGAATTCAAACTGTATGGACCTTCAAAATGAAAATAAAACTAATTAATTAATATAAAATTATAGGTATTAATTGTTTCTCCATCAACCGACTTGTAAAGGAATCCAACTCCTCAAAATTGGTTCACAAGCATGGAGAGTGAACAATCACTGTGCAATGAACAAGCAAAAGCTCTACAAAATGCCAAAGGCCACTTAAAAAATGATAAAAATTCATTATCCTTTCTCGTGAAATCCTCCCTCCATGGGCTTCCTCCAACTCATCTTTTTGGTTTAGTAACTCCCATGACACTTGTCTTCCTCTTCATGCTCCAATTCTTTCCCCAGTTCAAATGGATGCCTCTAACTCCCAAATTCGACCAATTGGTGGATATTTTTATCCCTTTTATGTCATATTTTCCATATTTCTCCAATCAGGTCTGGATTTTTCATACTTGTCATAGAATCTTTCATCATTTGTTGTCATAGAGTGCATGGAATCTACTTCCAAGTGGCACACATTGTCTTCTATTCTCTTCCTCTTCCATGGGAGTTACTCTCCATTAATAATTAGAATAACTTGGATCATTATATTTATTTGACAACACATCACCCTCCAATAACATTCCATTACCCATGTGTTTTAATTTGGATGAAGATCATGCCAAGTGTGTGGGGAATCTAGTCACCCAAAGGCTCCACAAGATTCCAAGTTTATTCATGAACCCATGCCACCTTATTTTCTTAGAAGTTATCATTTATGTGACCCATTTAAATGTGGGTATGGTAAAATAAATTTCTGTTGGGTCCCATGGCCCCTTACTACAAAATTTATGTCTACATATCAACCGAGGGAACTAGTAGGTTGGTGAAACATTATTTGCAAGTAGTATTATTTGCAAATTATTTAATTGGGGACATGACATATTCAAGGAATACCTATGGAACATGAATCCATGAGATTGACCTAATAAAATGCACAATGTTGGAACATATTTCCCTTATAGACCTTGGTTAATAATATTTGCATATGGTTCCAAGTGTTTAGTGTAAATTGTTCCATGTGAAAATGGTTCTAGTCCCTAATATAGTGTCTTGGATCCTAGTTTGTCCACATTTGGCCCACTTAGATTAGTGGTTATTCCATAAAATCTTGTTTGTCTACTTAACCACTCATTTCCTTATTCTATGGATTCAATGCACCCCTCTATGCTACATTTATGGGATAGTTATTGCATTTTCCTATTTTAAGGAGACTGGGCCCTCCCTAGGATTTGGTCAATTTACTCATTAATGACCACTATCAAGTCACTAAACCAACTCTAGCACCCTCATGATGGTTCCTTTAACACTTGTTGACTAGCCTAACCACTTCATGGTCCATATAGGTTCATTTCACCACGTTATGACCACTACTTGGAGTTACATTTGGCACAATGTCATAGATTGGGGGAATTAGTCAAGATAAGACAGCATTAATATGAGCTACTCAACTCTCCACTAAGCCTCTCAATTTTGTCTCTTGAGAGAAACTATATATTTTACTCCTCTCATTCAATAATACACGATGGAAGATCAATCCACTTGAGTGTTTTACTCTTGTGTTCTACTTAATATTTGCTTCATATTTCTTGTGTTTTCCTGTCTTTATCTTTTGTAAATTCTAAGTGAAGCTTGCTCTATTAAATATATATATAGGTGGGGATTTCACATGATTCAGAACATATTTTTGTGATTTTTTTCATTCCAAAATTTAACATGGTATTAGAGCCTATGGGGTTCTAGTCTTGCTTCCAAAATAGATTTCCAAGTTATGTTTGCAGGTGCCTACAATAGCTTCATGGATTTGATTTCTCATGAAGTTGTTCAAACTAAAGAAGAAGAAGTAGATGGAGATTCAACAAATGATCCAGCTCAAGTTTATTCGTCTGTGGCTTCCTCGCTTTTCCAAGAATCTATTTTTTAGGAAGATAAAATACAAGTTGCTTCCATCAATATTGTTGAATAGTTATCTCTCCATTCCATGTATTTCTCCTCTATATCTTCTATTAAAACTGTTTAAGATGGGTTGCTATTTGGTGATCAAAGTGATCATTCTCTAAAATATGGGTTTTATTCACATGAGAGTATTGGTTTGAAATATGGTCAAGGAGAAGTTTGGAATTCAAGTGAATATTTCTCATTGCTTCACACTCTTTTGCTTCCTATGTATTCCTACACCATGACTAGTAAAAATATTTCAAGTTCATTTGAATTTGGAGAAGCCTTAGTCATCACAATGGCACATTTTGGACTCTTGTTCCTCCTTCTTGGAGTTGATTACAACCTTCTTTCAAATTTTATGCTTCAAGAGCCTTATGATTCTCCTGGGGTCACTTATTCTCAAGCACTTCAAGTCTCTTTTGGACATGTCACCCTGGTTGGTTCGAAGTTCAATTCTGAAGAGCAGCCTTTGCTCTCTTATCAATGCATTTCAATTTTTCTACATAGTCCCAGGATTCATCATGCAGCTGTACACATTCCCGAGTTGGTTGAGCACATTCCACTTCTTCCCAAGAAGAAGATTCCTCAATACATATTCATTTAGTTTTGAGAGTATACAAATTTAGGTTTCCCTTTCATGTCCATTTTTTAGGGAGGATTTTACCCATGTGGTTTTTCCTCTTTCCTCGGTTCATATGGATTAATAATGTAAAGGGTGATCATAATTATTGTTTCTTGGGCCCTCAATAATTTCTCACAACTAGTTTGTCTTAAGCAGGTGTGTTGGAACATATTTCCCATATATACCTTAGTTAATAATATTTGCATAAGGTTCCAAGTGTTTATGTAAGGTGTTCCATGTGAAAATGGTTCTAGTTCCTATTCTAGTGCATGGGATCCTTGTTTTTCCACATTTGACCCACTTAGACTAGTGGTTATGCCATAAAATCTTTGTTGTCCACTTACCCACTCCTTTCCTTATTCTATGGAGTCAATGCACCCCTCTATGCTACATTTATGGGGTAGTTATTGCATTTCCCTATTTTAAGGAAACAGGGTGTTCCCTCCTAAGGATTTGGTCAATTTTCTCATTATTGACCACTACCAAGTCACTAAACCACCTCTAGCGCCCCCATGATGGTTCCTTTCACACTTGTTGACTAGTCTAACCACTTCATGGTCCATCTAGGTTGATTTCACCTCATTATGGACACTACTTGGAGTTACACTTGGAACAATGTCATGGATTGGGGGAATTAGTCAAGATAAGCCATCATTAATGTGAGCTACTCAACTCTCCACTAAGCCTCTCGATTTTATCTCTTGAGAGCAATGATACGTTATACTCATCTGAGTCAATATTACACAATGGAATATCAATCCAATTGAGTGTTTTAATCTTATGTTCTACTTAATGATCACAATGGCACTATCACATACCCCAATTTTGTAAAATAATGTTATGTGTTTTAATTTGATTCCTAAGACATTATGTTAAATTTAATGCTAAGTAGGAACTGATGACTCAGCAGAGTCAAAAGAGGTGGAATGTAATTCTGAATATTTTATTTTTAATAAATAAAAAAGTGGAGACAACAGCTTGGGAGAGCTGTTAATAAGAGTGTTACTGGTCAAACTGGTGGAAGGAACTAGGTGGAGAGCAAAAGACAAGTGGCAGCATCCTCAAACACATCCTATGTTGCAGGTGGCAACTTCCCTACATTTGGGGTCATGATCCCCCAAGAAAGTGGGATCAGAGCAGGTGGCTCAATTAATGACAACTAACCCAAAAAGACCTAGGCAGTCTTTTAAAAGTACCCAATGTAGAGAGCTAAGGCTGCTCAGATATTTTCCAGGAGAAGAATCATTCAGGAGGAATGCACTTCAAGGAATTCATTGGGAAAAAGGGAAAACTGTAAGGAAGGTGTTTTGAGAGATAAACTATAGTAACTTGGTCTGATATAGCTTGCTAGCTGAGAGATTTAACTGACAAGTTTAGCACTGGTATTGAGTCTCAGGACTAGTACTTTATTATTTGTTGCACCTAGTTCTAGCCAGGGAGACCAGAGAAAGCTCGGGGGTCCTGAGGAGTCGTTGTTTGAGTGCTCTCCAGGAGTTGGTAGGGAGGAACGACCTCCCATTGCTGTTGTCGTCCAAGCTCTAAGAACAGGTTCTGTTATTTATTAATTTCTGTGTTTTTATCTGTGTATGATTGAATGATGCATTTGCAGTTTATGATGTAAGAACTTAGAGGATAGGATAACTTAGTTTGTTTAGTAATGAAGTCAATTTTAATGAGAAACAAATCCTACCTATGTTTTTCCTCATCTAGAGTAATCCAAATCGTACTCTAGCGCAGGTGGTGAATTTATATAAAGAAAGTATGATGCGATTACAGAATAAGATGTTAGTTTGTTTAAGAGAATGTTTACTTTCATTTTGTTATCAGAAGTAATAGCATTATGTACATGGAGTAGAGTTAGGGTTAGACTCAGATTGTGAATGTCAGATTTTAGTAAAAGGAAATAAGCTATATTTCTTTACTAACAGAAGTAGGTCTCGATAGATAAACAGTTCTTTATACAGCTTTCATTTAAGTAACTTTATTATTTTATTCTGAAACAAAGGAAAGAATCTAATAGCTAAAATGAATAGTGCTAGGATAAATAAAAATGCTTTTCATCCCTACAGATTACTTCTTTCCTGTATAGAACAAATAACTATATTTACTGAAATTAAACTGTATGTAAGTATAGATAAAATATGAAGTTAATTATAAAGATACAACTACTTAGTTTGTTATTTCTTTTATTTTTTTTTACAAATACTAATATGATAACATAAATAAGGTAACATAGAATATTTAGAATACAGAAGGAACTTCTCATAAATTAATTAATATAGAAAGCATAAGAATATCATAGCAAAACACTTCCTTATTATACACCTTATATGGACTAAGTATAAAGGTAATATATAATTATAGGAACAGTATTATTATGTAAATAAAGTAATGTTCTTATCCCATTATAGTAAACATTAAATAAAATATAAATTCTGTACTCAAAAGATGTAAGTGACAGTTACATAAGCACATCACTAAAAACATGAAGTTCTTATGTTCTGAAGGTTAAAAATTATATAACAACGTTTACAGATTTTATTATAATAAAGTAAACTAATATAAAAACAATGTACAGAAACCCTAGCAGGTATTAATTAAATAATACTACAGGGTAAAACTCATTTGCGATAACGAGCAGGAAATAAACCAACAGAGTAATAATATGCTCGATTCACCGAGCTTAACCCACCAACATACAACATAAACAATAACCCAACAAATTACTAAGTGCATTGTAAATAAAAGATATTTTTTTAAAAAGAAACTGTAAATACTTTTTATATCTTCGAGTTAGGGTAAAACCCTACTAGTATCAAAATGAACAGCAGAGATAATAAAATGAAAGATTTTAACTCAGTTTAATGCACTCACGGCTTAACAAAATTTACAGAGTAAGGCTTTACCAGCCTACTTTCATTTATACTTTTTTTTACACAAGTAACTATAACCAAATCAAAATTTACAGTTACGGCCTAAGCCGGAGAACCCCGCATAAAGCAAGGGTTTCAACATCCATTAAAACAACGAACCAAGTAACCAAGTAAACCAAAAACCGCAAGGGTTCTACAGGCCACGACGACCAACCCGTAAATATCCCATAAGGGAATGGACAAGGTAGAACTGCCATGGAGAGTCCAAGGCTTACAGTAAGCTAGCAGTTGTTCCAGTCTTGCTCTGTCTACACAGAAGGTCGAGCTAACACCTATGAACAACGAATAAATGACAATGTTAAAACTTGTATCCAAAGTAAACATTTGTGTACTAAAACAAAATTGTGAAGCTAATGGAAGGGTTAATAGCATTCTTACCTAAAATTTTACTGAATCATGACCACCCACAAGCAGTAGAGCAACCACCAATGTAAGGAAAATGAAACCCTTCATTCTGCTGCAAGAAAGAAGGAGTTACTAACACAGTAACAACCAATAGCAACTGAGAATAGGAGCAGCAAGCTCAGCAAGTAAATACGCTTGGGTCGTCACTTCATATTTAGCCAAAGAAACTACTCAGCAAAGAAACCCTATGCCCAGCAACTCTGAAACAAAATACCATGACTCTTAGTGCCAGGCCAAGGAGGAAGGAAACTCTTTACAAGTGAAAGATTTGGGATTGAGCTAGCTATGATGGTGAAAATCCTAAAGAAAGAACCACTGACCTATGCCCAAACAACCAACAATTTGGTGACAGCACTTCTCTACTGTGCAATCGGGACGAGCTCATGAGGTGTAGAACAAGCAGGAAGACTACCAGCAACAAGATGCAAGTGACAGTGCAGACGAGAACATCGTAGCAGAGAGGCAGGAGGCTCGAAGGCAACGGAGGTAATGTCAAAGCTAGGGTTTGAGATTGCCCTTTAACCTCACAACAAATGGATACAACGAGTCCACATAGCCAACTAATTATTTGCATGCAGTGGGTAAGAACTGTATAGTTCCGGCGATCAATCATTCATTTTATTCTCATCCAAATCATGCGATGGGCGAAGTTTCTACAAGGTTCGTTGATACCGAATGTCAACCCAGACTTCACGCTATAAATTTAAACCAAAGAAACCTTAGTACAAAAGTGAAGTTATATTATAATGTGAATATATATACCAATGCTCGACTAGCACATTATACATGTAATGGAAACATATAATAAAATTTTATAAAACTTAGTTTCAAAGTTAAAACCATAGTTTCATTATTGGCGTGTTCCATTCTTATGACCCTTTTCTCTATGCCTTGCAAACTAATCTTTCAAAAAAAAAACTATTATAATGACGACAAAGATTATGCCACTTATTATTTAAATAAATATTCGGCAATGCAAGTTATGCCTTAAGACTCATTAAGGGCGGGGCCATTTTTACTCACCATTATTATACCAACATGATAATTATTCTTCAATGGTTATAAACCCATTAAGGATATGTCTTTAATAATTATAAAAGGAAATTCATAAACCTGTTTATGGTAAGTTATCCATCATGAGTAAATTAACTCTAGTTATGTCTTTAAATAGTTATTGTTGTATAAACTATTAAGTTGCAAACAAAAATGTTAAACATTATTGCAACTATCAAGCTTGACTTTAGGTAATATTTGACGATTAATAACCTTAGCTGGGCCATTTCATCCGCATAAAGTTATGCGTAGAAGAATTAGTTTCTTTCACACTAACTTAGTTCAATGGTTAGCAGTATGTAACGAAGAGATAATCTATTCAAGCTGTCAAAGCTTTGGAAGTTAGAATAAAGGTATAAAGACTTTTTATTGTTGTGCATTACTTTCACATTCCATGGAGTAATCAAATATAACCTAACGTACACGGTATAGATTTACAATTTAATATAGACTCTTAACATAATATTTCTGCCATCTTTTAACCTGCATGTAAAGAAAGATTTAAGACATGTACACACGACAACCATGTAAAACCTTGGTAAAAATCGCAGAGTTTGGTACTCCATAAAAACTATAAACTACAACTAGAGAAAGAGAGCAACTGTCACTAACATGGATAGGACTAGATCTCGTATTCCATGACGTCTGTAAAGAGAATAACGATTTAAAGGTATTACCTCATAAAAGCAGATGAAATTGAAAAACATTTATAATCTTTTATTGTGCTATTATTTTTGCGATGTAGAAATATCTGAATGCTTTAATATTATTGACAAGCAGCACCAGATCTTCTTACCTGTAAGTCTGTAAGAGCAGGTAAACTTTCTGCATTAGCTCAAAGCTAAGTAAGCCCCAGATCACCAAAACAGTTCCACCTTATGGTCGTAAAGAAAAACAAGTCATTAAACTGAAAAATAATTGTTCTATAAGATAAACATAATCAAGTAGATAATTCAGATAATGAATTCATTAACATATAACTAATTAAACAATTAGTTGACTTCATTTATGAAAAATTATTCGTTTTTTAAAAAAATTATTTTTTTTCAGAAAATTTGGGGTTTTGATAGGCACATTTGGGACTCTTGTTCCGCCTTCTTGGAGTTTATTACAACCTTCTTTCTCTTTGGTAAACTCTGAGTGAATATTGCTCTACTAAATCTAGATCTAGTTGGGGATTTCAAATTATTCAGAACATATTGTTGTGATGTTGTGCATTCCAAAATTTAACACACAAGTTCCTCCTCCCAAACTTGGTTATAATAGTTTTTGTGTTTATTTTATTTATTATAAAGTTATTAACACCAGGCCTTTTCACCAAGGCATTTTTATAGGGCATTTTCAATGAGAATTTTTCACATGGTATTTTCACTCACCATTTCATGGAATACCTATGAAAACCTAATCCATGACCTTTTTTTGTAAATAAAAATGACTATATTATTAACAGAAACAAGTTACATTTAGCTCATACAAAGTTTCATATCATCCGTACGCTTATAGAAAACCATCCTTCCATGTTTGTTCTACCCTAGGTAGGATTCAAAAAGATACCAGACCCTTCTTTAATTGGTTTAACACCTATATTAAACTATCAACTATAGATCCCTAGAAATCAAAATAAACAAAATGAAGTACTCTATCATCACCATATACAAACAGGAGCCTATACGTAGACCTCGACAACATCGTTGAAACCTTCTACACACTTTCCCTTCTTTACGTTTTTTTGGCCTTTTGTTGCCTATTCCTTCTCCAGCTTCTAGTAGGTATCTCTAGTGTTACCTGAATGAGTAGGGGGCACATAGAACTGGAGACCCAGATTATTGGTGATTAAGTCCACCTTTCGATCCATCAGGAGGAAATCCTTATGGTGCTCCTTCCAGGCCTGCACCGGCTCCTGGTCCCCCCCCTCTTTTTCTAACTCCCTCCATGGCCACATGGGCCATAAGCTTTTTCATCACCCAGTACACCATTATTATCCTCTCATATGGATAGGCCCTTCTCGTGGTGGTACCTGGGTCCAGTACCCATTCTTCAACTTCCTCGTGTATTTATTTCATGGTAAATGCCTAAACCTCTTCCCACAATTCCTTCTCAATGGCATTAATATCCTTGCATACTACCATAGGGATGTGATCTCAAAAAAATGCAGCCGTAGTCCTGGCCTGAGACTGAGTGTGGGTTATTCTCCCTCCTTATCCCCTCACACTGTTGTCGGCTTCCCTTCTCCCCCCACGTGCCCTAGTTCCTGAGGGCATACTAGCTTCAACGTGACCTTGCTTCCTTAATGCCATCTCTGAATTTGAAAGAAACTAGCTTGATAGAGATAGAAAAACAGACCAGTAACTACTAGCAACCAACAAACCTATCTAGTATTAAAGGATACTACCTTGATGGATCTGCATGGATTTCGGGTTGAAAATTCTCGTCTGTCGCTCTAACTTATAGCAAGTGAAACCATAATTACTGTAGCCAGATGGCTCACTACTCCTCTTGTCTTGTCCTTTCTTTCGATGTCTTCTGTAGTACTATTCTTGGTATTCATCATGATTTAAATCCTCGTATCCTGATGTGGGGACTGGATCATATCCTCCCCGAATCTCCCATATCATTGATCAAAGGACTCTTCTATATCCTGGGAAAAAGTAGACAGGCCTACCCCTATCCAAGCTTGATGTTTATTGTGGGTTGTGTGATACATCTGTCACATTCCCTTGCTGCCAAATGATGTGGCCATGCATCACCAGTTCAGTCCCTTCTTCCTGTCACATCTCCACATGATCAACGATTTCCAGGTGTCAACATCAATATATCCACTGCTTTCCTTTGAAATCTTGCATCTTTCCTTCTCAGTGGCCTGGTCCTCTTCCCACCCCCACATTGGCCATCAAGTCGGTGACCTTATTAGCATCCCTCCTGACATTATTGAAATGTGTTGCTTGGGTAGTGGTGAGGAGACTTCCCAATGTTTCCATCCTGCTCAGCAATCTCCATCTAGTAGCAACTTTTTCAGCTCTTTGTCGTGTAGAGAATTTCCTTGCCATCTGGATGATGACAGGGGCATATCCTTCAATTATCACTGACAACCATCCCTCTCTGTAAACTAGCTTGAGGCCTTGTAGAAGGCCTTCAATATAAGGAGATTTTTTTGTTTCAAAACCAATTGATCCATGATATAATTTTAGGATCTCCCCTTTGGCATACCTGTAGACGCCCCCATATCCCGTTGAGCAAGGATTTCCCCGAGAGGCACCATCGAAGTTAAGCTTATAAGCTCCTTTTGGAGAAGGGGACCAAGAGTCTGGGATGACATTAGAGGAAATTTCAACTCAAAATGGGCCTCCTAAAATGAACTAATAAAATAATAGTTAAAATAATAAAATAATATTTATTAATTTTGGAGGAAGAAGAGAAAAAAACTACTTTTTTGTTTGTATTTTTGACATATCTCCCCGTGTTTTTACTCAAATTTCGATTGGGAGAGCTTGTTGGATGTGGAATTAAATTCCGCATCCAACGAGTACCCACTCGGCATACTTTTGACGGACCCCGCTACCCCAAAAACAAGAAATACCTGAAAAAATGGAATGATGATGTCATCATTCCATTTTTTCAGCTATTTCTACATCATCATTCCATTTTTTCAGGTATTTCTTGTTTTGGGGGTAGAGGGGTCCATCAAAAGCATGCCGAGTGGGTACTCGTTGGATGCGGAATTTAATTCCACATCCAACGAGCTCTCCCAATCGAAATTTGAGTAAAAACACGGGGAGATATGTCAAAAATACAAACAGAAAAAGTAGTTTTTTTTATGATACCTATCCCCAAATTTATATTAAAAAAGTGTTTAAGACCTATACAGTATTTCAAATTTAAAGAAATTTTATTGGCTAACACATGATGACATGGAATTTGAATAAAAGTTAAAAGGCCCATTTTGAGTTGAAATTTCCTCTAATGAAAGTTGGCACACTATATTTTTCTTTCATAGCCCATCTAATTCATTCTTAACAATCCCTCATCATTCAGCTATATGAGCGTCCACCTCCAAGAATTCCTTGTCACTTTCCCCCCACTGCTTATTTCAAATCGTTACTTAGATGTTGTGGACTAACCAATTCCAAAATTCTTCCTCAGTGGATCTCTTGTCATGGAATATTCGACTGTTCCTCTCTTTCCATAAAACCCATAATAGCATTCTCGGAAACATCATCCATATCATTCCAAGAATCAGGTTTTTGAAAACTTTCACATTCCACTCTTTGAGGGATTAATCTGGTTGCCCCCTAACTCTGTCACTTATGTGGAAAATATTTGATCTTTAATCCTAAAGGGAGGAGGCCTAGGGACACTCATAAAGGATGTGATTCATCCTCTCCTCTTCATGGAGACAAAGGGGGCATTGTGTGGGACCTTGCAGACCTCTCTTATTGAGATTGTCCCTCATTAGTACTCTTCGTTTCAACACCAGCCAATTGATCGTGGCTACTTTCGGCCAAGGATTCATGGTCCATACCTTGCTCCATATTTCCTCCTGCTCTTCCCCGCTTCTAGTCTTAATTTTATAGACCTCCTTGATGTTGAATAATCTCTTTGGCAGGTATCCCCATCTGAGCTTGTACGGACCCTCATGTCTTTGGAAACATCGCTCATTGAGCAAATCCATGAGATCTTGAGTCTCTTCAGCATTTATTATTTGTTCCCACCATTCCTGCTCTTTCCATTTCCTATAGTCCCTGGTGGAATTTGTTTCTTCCCAGAACTACCCAACTTTGGTTTTTCCCTCTCTTATTACTCTTTCCCTTATATCTTGCCACCTAGGATAGTCCCCAATTTTTGAAAACTAGTTCCATGAATCATCCCAAAAATTTGCATCCTGGCCATCTCTGATCTCCCAAAAATTGTAGTCTTGCACCATCTTTTTATCGCTATGGGAATTCATCCATATGTGTGATCCTATTTTCTCTTCATTGAATCGAATTAGGTCACAAACTAGCTTTTCTTGTGCATACTTCACATGCCACAATTTGGAACATGGCTCAGTAGCTTCACTACACCACCTCCACCATATGTTTGTGCTAAGGACTCCACTTACGACTTCTGGGTCCCTAATTCCCAAACCCCCCTTATCCTTTGGCTGAAAAACTTTATCTCATCCTGCCAGGGTAATATTCTCTTTCTCTTCGTTGCCTCCCCATATCAAGGTCTGCTAAAGGTTGTGAATTTCCTTGATGACCGCTTTCGGAGCCGCCAGAACCGAGAAAAGATAGATCAGCATTTCCTGCAATACCGCCTTGACTAAGACTAGTCTACTCGGAAGGTTTAAATGTCTTAAATTCCATCTCATGAGCTTCCTCCTCATTATGTCAATCAAATCCTGCCACAAGAGTTTCTTGATAGTCCTTTCTGCCAAAGGTGCACCCAGATATTTTGACGGGAAAGAGCCCAACAATAAACCCAAGATCAAAATTTTATTCCTCTGAGTAATTTTGTGGTATTGAAAAAGAAAACCTGGGATTTCTCTAGGTTGACTTCCAAACCTGAGGCCTTGGAAAAAAAAGTAAAAAATATCTTAAAAGTCCTTGCTTCTTGAACTGAAGGGATCCCCATTGACATAGTATTGTCTACGAATTATTGGTGTGTCTATTTATCCATCCCTCTATGAAGATTTAATCCCCTAATTTCCCCTCTGGATGTATGTGATTGAATTATCATGTTGAGTTATTCTGCCATAATAATGAATAGTAAATGAGAGAGGGGGTCCCCTTGTTGAATTCCTTGGGTAAGGTTCATAATTTGATTAGGTGATCCATTCAGCAAGATAGAGTAGAAGGTGGTTGTGACCATATTCATGATCTACTCTATCGACTCTCTCCCAAAGCCAAATGCTCCTATTATGACTCTCATATACTACCAACTAATTTTGTCATAAGGTTTGGCTATATACAATTTCATACATGGGTTTTTGGTGATTTTCAGGGAATGAATGGATTCATGAACTAGGATGATCCCATCCAAGATTTGTCTCCCTTTAAAAAAACATAATTGCTTCGAGCCAATCATGATGGGGAGAATCGGTTTTCAATCTATTGGCTATCACTTTTGAAATTATTTTGTATATAACATTGCACAAAGATATAGGTCTAAAATTACCTGGTGTGTCTGCTCCCTCTGAATTAGGTATGAGGTTCAAGAATATTGCATTGAAGGCTCTCAGGACTCTCTGAGCTTGACATGATTCTTCTAGAATTTCCCACACTTCTTGTTTTATTATATCCCAGAAATAGTGTAATAATTTTGTCATGAAGCTATCTAGTCCTAGAGATTTCCCAAGAATCATTTGGCTCATTTCCTCCTCAAGCTCTTGAAGGTCTATGGGCTTTGTCAATGTCTCATTGTGTTCCTGAGTGACCACCATTGGGATGTGCCGGGTGATTTTTCTGATGTCTTGTTTCCTGTCAGCTCGGTCCTCATTCATGATGTTTCTGAAGTGTTGGACCAACTCTTTCTCAATTTCCCCTCTAGTTTATTCTTAGTCCCCATCAGTATTCCTTAGTTTATGAATATTTGACCTATAACTATTTTGAATCATCATCTTGTGAAATAATTTTGTGTTCCTCTCTCCATCCTGTAGCCACTGGTTTCTTAACTTCTGTTTCCAGAATATTTCTTCCTGACATTCCCTTGCCATCAGTTGGGTGAGAATATATTTCTCCTTTTTCCTGAGGTCTTCCTTGTACCCTTCCTCCATACCTTCTCCTTGAATTTCTTTGAGTCTCTATGTCAGACTCTTTTTGTCTTGGAATATGTTTCCAAAGTCTTGTTTGTTCCACGTACATATCCAAGATTTAAGAGCCTTCAATTTCTACTGGAATTGGTACATCCTAGTCCCCATGGGGGGGACCAACTCCTTCCACCACTTCTGGACCAGGGCGTAAAATTATTTTTGTTTGAGCCAAAATTGTTCAAATATTAATGGTTTTCTGATTGGGTGGTCATACCAATCCCACAGGAGGCATATCAATCAGTGATCCGATCCGGCCGTTGCAAGGACACTGGACAATATTTCTCCTTTTTATCTGGCAATGTCCTCTGATACAAAGTATCTATCTATTCTATAGGCCACATTATTCTCTCCCCCTCATCGTTTATTCCATATGAACCACCTGTTTCTTATCTCCATGTCAATGAGTTGACTTTGGTCCACGAAGTCTCTAAAAACTTCCTTGAATCTATCCTGGATCCTCCTTCCCCCCTTATTTTCTCCCAGGCATGTTATCATACTAAAATCCCCACCCATTATCCATGAGCTATCTTTTATTTTCTCTTTTATCCATCTCAAGAACTCTATAAATGCTAGTTTCTGGGGAAAAACACTCGAGCGATATAGGTTTGATAGAATTCCTCTTACTCCTAATTTTATAATCATGAAGTTTGTTGATAGGGAGAAGCGGTTCACCCTCCAATCAGTTAGGATTATCGATTCAAGGTTCCACAAGATCACCATACCTCTTGTCGTCCCTATAGCATATATCGCTATGATCTTACATCCTTTCCAAATCCTATGTCCTACCTTATCAAGAGTTTCAGACTTACACTTTGTCTCCTGAAGAAAAAGGACAGTCGACCTCTTCGTTTTTATCTTCTTTTCCATGGTTTTGATATTCCTAGCGTGATTGCATCCCTTTATATTCCATGATATTATCTTCATTGGTTCACTCTATTGACTTCATAGAAGGATGTTACTATCATAGGATATTGGCATGATTCGATAAGTTTGACCCCTATCTCTGTGATCCTATGTTTATTCGTCTATCTTCCTCTCCTTGTGTCATCCTCTAGTTGATTTCTCTTGCTTCCCTTTTGTGGGTGAGCTGTTATCCTGAGTTGTTGTCATGCCCTATTATTAATGATCAATTCTTAAAGAATCTCTAGTTGCCTTCATGATACACATCCTTTCCCCTTTTTCTCGCATTCCTTCTCAATCTCATCTAGATCTAAATCCCCCAGCTCCATGTCCACGAATCCATATTCTTCCATGGCTTCTATATCCTCATCTGGATCTTGCTCCTTTCCTTCATTTGATTCCTCTCTATGCTATGGAGGCGTTGGGCATCAGACTTCCCCCTCCTTATTATCTTCATCCTCCCTCTCTGCCAAGATCTCGTAGTGATTTTTTCTAGATGGGCCTTCCCCTTGTGACCCTTTCCTTGCTGCTGCTGGGGACCCGATCTAGGATTCCTTTTACTCTGGATCTTAACAAATCCCTCTTGGTCTACCATCTTTCCACGTTTACTAGGTCGGCTGGAGTTTTTATGCATTCTTTGTTCAATTTCGACTGAAATGACCATAATCATGGCATTGTCTGCATCGAAATGGAATGTTTTCGTAGTCAATTGGTTGCATTCAATCCTCATATTCCCAGGTCATGATGATGGCTTCAAGTAGATATTTTGATAGGTCCATATAGATGCAGATACAAGCAAAACCAGTGTGCCTCTGTTGTTTAGTTTGTTCTATTATTTTCACTAATTCCCCCAGCATGTTCCCTATATCATGAAGGATTTCAAGATCCCAGTATTCACATGGTAGGGAGTACAATTTGATACACACTAGGGACACCCTCATGTCCTCTTTTTCAGGGTTAAATATATCCTTCCATTGTCTTAGGTAAAGGCCTACCAAAAAAAGAAATAAGGTCCCCCTTCAAGGATCTTACCTCGATATTCTTGAAGGAAGAAGATGATTGTAAAGAAATCCTTGTATCCCAGATGCATATCATAATTCTCTTTAAGATTCCAAGTGCTCTTGATCCATCTTACCAGATCTCTTTCTTTCATCCATATCCCAATGAATTTTCCTATCAGAGGTTTCTCTTTCCAGAGTTTGACTTTTTCTCTTACCTTATCTAACCAAATCTAGAGAGCAGGGATCGTCTGAGCTCATGTTATGCATCCTCCCAGACTCTTTTTCGGTGGAATATGAGGAGAAACCACCTCACCATTCTCCTTGATCTCTCCTTCACCATTGCTCCATCCACCATCTTGCCTCATGTCCATCATCATTTCCATGTTGATGGTGGGGGGGAGGGTTCGCCCCCCTCCCTGTGGTGACTAGTGGGAGTCCAACCCATGACACAATCTGGTCAATCCAGATGCAAACCCTTGGCAACTGGATTTGTGATCTCTTGCCAAGACTCCTGATCTAGGGGGTCTATCTCTTCAACTTCCCACCCAGGTATGCAATCCAATACTCCCCATGTTCATTCTCACCCTAATCCATTATCTTGAACTAACAAGGGATGGGATATTTTTCTCCCAATCAAACTCTTTTTCCTAATCTTCATAATAATATTTCATTTTTATTTATTTATTCCAATATGAATAAGTTACCACATTTTCCAAACATATCTCATAAGGGAAGACTTGGGAGATAAACCTAGATATGCTTCACAAATATATACAATCCTTTTATAAACATAGGGAAGAAACATCCTTGTCTATTCCAAGACATGAGAAGAACATGAACATCTAAGCTTAGTAATACAAGTTCTTAAAGAACATCAGTTGTATGCCAAATTAAGCAAGTGTTATTCCTATCAATGAAGAATCCAATACCTAGGGCATATCATATCTGAAGAAGGTGTTTTAGTAGATCCTGAAAAGATAAGAGGCAATATCGAATGGCCAACGCCAAGGAATGTATCAAAAGTAATATCTTGGATGGGATTAGCTGGGTACTACTGAAGGTTCATCAAAATATTCTTGAAGTTAGCTCATACTATCACTTCTTTGCAGAAGAAGGGTGTAAGGTTCAATTGAACTCCTAAGTGTGAAGATAGTTTTCAAAGACTTAAGGAAATGCTTACTAGTGCACCTGTTCTAAGGATTGCATATCCTGAAGGAAAATTTGTTGTGTGCACAAATGCATGTAAGCAAGAAGTTGGTAGAGTATTGATGCAGGATGGACATGTGATCAGTTATGAATCTAGAAATTTGAAGGAACATGAGTAGAACTATGTTGGCCATGAATTAGATCTTGTGGCTACGGCTACCATCCATGTTTTGAATATGTGGAGATATTATCTAATGGGTAAAAAGTTTGAGTTGAGAGCTAATCATGATGGGTTAAAGTACTTGTTTGAGAAACCTAATTTGAACTCAAGACAAAGGAGGTGGATGGAACTATTATGTGAATATCTCTTTGACATCAAGCATATCAAAGGTAAGCAAAATAAAGTAGTGGATGTGCTTAGTAAGAAGATACATGTGATGCTTGTAGAAACTATTAGCACTAGCACATCAGATTTAAATGATAATATCATTGAAGCCAGTGTTACATATGAACTTTCTCAGCAAGTGAAAGAATGATTGAAACAACAAAAAATTCCACAAAAAATTGACAAGTATAAGTTTAAACAAAATGGCATCCTCATGCACACATATAGAGTTTATGTGCCTGATGTTGGAGATATAAGGAAGATGGTTCTGAAGGAAATGCATGATGTTCCTTATGTCAGACATTCAGGTTATCAGAAAACAATAGCAGCAGTAAGGAAACAATACTATTGGCCAGGGATGAAGAATGATGTTGTAGAATATATAGCTAGGTGCATGGAATGTCAAAAAGTTAAAGTTGAGCATCGGCACCCAACATGATTGTTGCGGCACTTGCCAACACTAGAATGGAAATGGGATGTAGTGAATGTGGATTTCATCACCAAGTTACCGAAGACAAGATTGAAAAATGATGTTATCATGGTTGTGGTGGATGAGTTAACGAAGGCCACACACTTCATTCTAGTAAAGACCACTGATCACAAAGCAGCTAACATTGCAGATATTTACATGAAGGAAGTAGCCATATTGCATGGTGTTCCAAAGGATATATTATTAGATAGATATCCAAATTTTACTTCTAACTTTTGTAAAGGATTGTTCGACGGGGTTTGGTACAAGTCTAAACATGAGTACATCATACCACCCTCAGACAGATGGACAGACAGAAAGAGTTAACCAAGTGATTGAAGACATGTTAAGGATGTATGTGATGGATCGACCATCTAAGTGGGAAGATTATTTACACATGGTGGAATTTGCTTATAATAATGGATATCATTCATCTTTGAAGATGAGTCCTTTCGAGGACATGTATGGAAGAAAGTGCAATGCTCTCATTAGTTTGGATAAACCAATAGACAGAGTCATTGTTGGATCAAAAGTATTAAAGGATATGGAGGATCAGATGGTGAAGATAAACAATATCTAAAGGTAGCTCAAGATAGGAAGAAATTCTATGCAGATGAGAACAGGACCGCCAGACAGTTTCAAGTTGGGGATCATGTGTTTTTTAAAGTTAGACCCAAGAAGAGTTCCTTAAACTTGGGAAATTTCTCCAATCTAGCTACCAGATATTGTGGACCTTTTGAGTGCTTATCTAATATAGGACCTGTTTCTTATGAGTTCGATCTACCCTCTTGCATTAGAGTACATAATGTGTTTCATGTGTCTTTATTGAAAAAGTTTATACTTGATGCTAACCATGTAATTGATTGGAATGTGATCCAGGTAATTAGAGTGGTTTTATTTTCTTTATTGATATATATACATGTATGAACATGGTACTAATCACGTGATTGAATGAATTATGATCCAGGTGGAACTAGAAGGGGATTTTCAGGTACAACGTGATGCCATTTTAGGAAACAAGGTCAAGCTCCTTCGGAATTGAGAAATCGGGTAGGTAAAGGTCCAATGGACCCATTAGAGTCCTAAGGATGCAACTTGGGATCTAGAGGATTCTAACGAGGACGATGCATTGTTTAAAGGGGATGGGGATGTAATACCCTAGTTATTAATCCATTGACTTATGATCCTTCATGTGACTTATGTTCTTTTGCATTATGGACTTAAGATATTTTATATGATTGTGGAGTTATGCTCCTTTGCATGATTAATTTAATTAAGTACTTATGATTCATGTTTGATAACATGACTTTGGAATTTGGCACTATGATTAATGTTAATGTTATTACTAACATCTTGGTTATCTTTGAATGTTGTTACTATGGATTAAATAAACAACTGGCTCAAAAAAGGAAACTAAAAGAGTATCGAGGACCATGGATCCCACAAAGTGAGGAGGAGTGGGAAAATTCCTAGCACCTTATAACTTGTTGTTGGATTAAGTTTTTCCATCCCAATTCATATTTGCACCTTGGTGACATTAATAATGTTGGTCACCCAAACCTTGTACAACGAACCATATTCTCAATATTTATGGACTATGGAGTTCATGTTTCATATTTTTCACATCTGTGTGGGCCCCTCTTTCCTATGGCGCCCTCCTTGGGAAGATATTCCCTCATATTTATGTGTTTTGGTCATTTATGAGCCCTTTTCCTAGTTTTTAGGGGCTGTAAGCTATTTTCTAGCTTCCACTATTATACTATGCATTGATGATCCTATTTTTGTGCTTCCATGTTATTTATGACCCTATTGGATGCATTATCTCATCTATTTCTCCCTCCTTGATGTTTTGTAACCCCCTTTATGCATTAGTGTGCCTCTATGTTCTCTTTGTAAGCAGGAATATTTTTCCTTCTACGGACAGAAGTTGTTCCTCTGGCTTGAATGGTTCATATCCAGAACAAATGACCGACAAAGGATGAAGACCCTCCCTGGATGTCATAGATACTTGGAATGCCACTTCGATAGTAGACCCGTGTACCTGCAATAAGATTAAACACACAAACACATCAAAGCTACTAGAACATAATCCACTGATCCATGTTAGTGACTAAGGAATCTAACAACATTTACATGTGAAATCAAAACAACAGTAATGTGGGACAAAAATCATCTTTGCATTAAGATGAATAGAGAAGTTTAGAACCAATTAAGCCTTAGTGTTGACATGCATCTCCATGAAACCAACACTTCATCCCCATAAGCTCCAACTTTTCTCTCTATGCTCTCCAATGGATTGGGCCAAGTGGTCAATCCAACCACATAACAATACCTCTATGGTTCCCCCCTCAACCATGGACATGAGCTTGTATTTATAAGGCTCAATGGATAGGAATGGTTGAGAGATTTGTGGATGAGGTGGACTCTAAGATTCTATGTTGGGGGATCTCAACATCAACTAACCCACAATGATAGGGATAAGAGAGGACACGAGGCTCATGATCTAGAAGCCTCGAGAAACCTCTCTTTTTTCCCATTTTACCCAGGGTACCACATTTTTCCTCTTATGACAGAGCGGTTCAGGTTAAAAATGCTTATGGACCAAAGGCTATAAGTGGTGGCACCACTTATGGTAAACAAGACACAGGCGGTGCGAGGAAGGTACCGTTCATGGATAACGAGGAAAGCGCGATGCTGAGTATTTTTATGAAAGATTGACAATAAACATGGGTTTCCTCTCCAAGTGTTGGGATTTAAGGGAAAATATATAATTCAAGGGTCTTATCTCATGGTGGTGACAGGATTGTAGTATAACAAGATTCCCCCCAAAGCATGAGTCTTAGAGGGATACGATAAATGAGAGCTTTGAGAGAACAAGTCGTCACTACGAGGTGAAAATGTTGGCTCGATCAGAGCATGTCGTCAAGTAGGCATCTGTAGTACATCAATATTTTTTACTCATAGACACAAGTAACCAACTCATGGCTATAGACCAATACAAGGCAGATCCATGGGAGGAATAAACAAGCATGGCTACTAGAATACAGCATAGATCCATGTGATAGAGGACTCAAACTTGGACATAGCTACCAGACATACAATGTAGATCTATGTCATACAGACGCAAATTTGAGCATAGCCACGACCATACAAATGTGGATCCATTCTAGATATACAAAACTCCATCGCAACCTGGGGAAAAGCAATGAGTGCTTTAAACAAATACCCAGGGTCTTCATTTTTTCTTCCACAAAGTACGATTCTATCCATGTGATTACAATGATATGAAGTCGAACATGGTAGAAACCACTTGATTAACGGTCAATGATGTGAACCATTAACAAGTGTGAGGGAGATCACCATTGATGTCAATGATTCCCAAGGTACCCTAGTACAATCTACTGAGTGTGAATAGATGTCCTAATGTTGAACACCCAGTCGATTCTGTCGATCAAAGGTCAATGATGCGAACCTATGTCGAGAGCAAGAGAATCTGTCATTAAGGCATACATATCTGAAGGTACTAAGTATTGTTTCTAAGACTATTTCTCGGATGATGAGCTGATGTTGAAAGGAATAGTCTCGTCAAAGGAGGGCCATGATGAGTCCCACATCGACAACACGAAACTCGAAACATAGTTCTGGAATGATGTGAATGTAGTAACCATAGGACTAACTCAAAAGTACTGACACAAAGACTGTCATTAGAGTAATTTTGGGGTCTAAAATGGGCCTCCTAAGGAAAATAATAAAATAATAGTTAAAACAATAAAATAATGGTTAAAATAATAAAATAATATTTATTAATTTTGGAGGAACAAAGAAAAAAACTACTTTTTGTGTTTGTATTTTCGACATATCTCCCTGTGTTTTTACTCAAATTTCGATCGAGAGAGCTCGTTGGATGTCGAATTTGATTATGCATCCAATGAGTACCCACACTGCATACTTTTGACGGACCTCAATACCCCAAAAACAAGAAATACCTAAAAAATGTGATGGTTCTTGAATTCCAACTCACAAGAACTTATTTTGGCACGTTTTCTTATAAGGCCCATTTTAGACCCCAAATTTCCTCTAATGGTTGACTGCAGAGGTAAGAATTCTTCAAATTTCCTTTGAACATTGGGAGGCATGAGAAAAGACTTGGCAGCATGACTGAACGGGACAAACACACAATACAACAGTGGACCATGCATTCTTTTGAAAGACTCAAAGGAGTAGCATGACTCATGAAATTGGATCATCACAGAGATCAGCTGAATACCCAATTGACTGACATGATATGCAAACAAGTGCCATGTTCAAAGGTAACAACAAACTACTACCATTTATTTGCCAAATGATTCCCTGCCCATTTTCCCCATCATGATCGATGAGTGCCTCTTTTCAGTTTTACAAGTTCAAAGAGGGTAACAAATACTCGATATAGCTTGTCGGAAGACAAGTCCGGACTCATATGTTTTATGAACCTGAGGGAGGAGGGGTTCGTTCCCAAAACGGGTCTCTCATTGTTTAATTTAACGAGTCCAATGAAAGAAAACTCGGTATCGTTCATGTTTAGAGAGTCTGAACAATTATGGAAGAAGACTCTAGAGGGGTCCTTTTTCGTATGATTTAGTCTTTAAGGCCCGAAAAAGTCTAAAATCATACCTTAGAGAACTCTTCCAGTCATGATTGGATGGAGTGTTCCTTTTTCGTAAATAGTCTATCTGAACCGAAAAAGAGATAACCTACCGTCAGAGAGATGACTCTTCAAATGCTTTAACGAGCGTGAAGAAGACAATATCACTCGACAATTTTTTTGTATTTAGGGAGCCTAAAAAGAGTTTAAAGAGGACTCCATGAAGTTTCTGTACACAATGTCAATTTTTACGAGCCTGGAAAGAATCGAAAATGGACTCGAAACTTTGATACTAGGTTTAAGGAGCGTGACCCAAGTGTCGTAACAAACGCTCATCGACTTTTTTCGTTTCATGGAAGTACGAAAAAGTCGTAAAGAAACTCCAAAATATTTTTTCTATGGTGCTTCTATCCTGTAGTCGACTCAAAAAACAAGTATTGAATGCGCCCATGACGAACATTAAGGGATTACGATAGATAAATTTCAAGTAAAAAGTGATTTTAAATCAAAACTATAGTACATCAAACCCTAAAAATGTGTATATAAGTCATGTAAATAGTAAAAAATCAAATCATTTTACTATTTACCCATAGTGGAGAGCATTTGGAGCACTTTCCTAGTCAAATCTTCAGCAGCTGATACCGAGAGTTCCCACCGTCAAATTTGAGCGCCGTCAGTTCCAGGTAATAGATAAAACCTTGCTCTTTCCTTTCATAGTCTTCATTTTGATTTTTGATGGGGTTTTGGGCTTATATGACAAGCCCTAAAACCATGAAAACAAGCACCGTGCATACCCCTGATGGGATATGCAGTACCTCGCTAGAACCGTGCCTAAAACAAAGCTGACAGGAGGTGCCACCGCCTGTCTCCAACGGTGCACAGGCGGTGCCAGCCGTGGAGATTTCAAACTGATAGCACAAGCAATAATAAACCATTCTTTTGAATTTAAATGATTGGAGATGATTCTAATGTGTGCTATAATTGTTTTTGGCAGGGTTTTGTTGCTCAATCATGGTGATATGGAAAGAAAGACAACATGACAATGATGATGCTTTTGCTGAAAGGAATGCAGGTTGTATAGTCGCATTACGAGACTGTGGGCTCGTGAAATTCTTCCAGACCCCAAGCATGGTATCACATGAGCGGTTGTTAGAGCACATACTTCAGATGTGGAATCCAGAGCAGCAACATTTTGAGGTTGGGGCCCATATTCTGACAGTGGAGGTAGAGGAAATATACTTCTTGACTGGTCTCTTGAGATGGGGTGCCCCCATCTCACTGACCGGTTCCTGGGGAGGGGATATTACCACTCGAGAGTTGATAGATCATCATTTTGTTCCAGGGACAAGGACATCAAGGAAGAAAATCCCCATCAGATCAGTGACAGATGGACCTCTATGGACTGTCCTATTTACCATGCAGAGGGTGGCTGAGATTCAGGGTGTGCACTAGGCTTCTAGGGAACGCATGTTATATGCCATAGAGGCCATGGTACCCATGGTATTCAATTGGGTAGAATCCATGCTTCTGATATTCAAAGATCAACTGACTAAGTGTCAGCAAGGAGAGCTAAAGCATTTTGGTGCCACAGATGAGACCTTAGGTGGTCTTCAGAATCTTGAGAGCGCGGGACCCCCGTATGCTGAGGTGGGTCCAGATTATGGCTCATACAGGAGCAGGTGGGGGGAAGTTGAAGTTCGGTGACCCATTCTTCAGATTGCTCCGCAATCAAATCCTCATGGTGGAGGATTATGCTTATGTGGGCACAAACTTCTACGGAGATCCTGACCTACCGCTCCCACCTGGTAGACAGTGGGGAAACATCAGTAAGAAGCAAGAAACCCTAAAATGGATGAAATGTTTTTATGTTTTTTGATGTTTTATACTTTTTATGTTAAGTAACGAGACCTGGATATTCTCATGCAGATGTTGGAGCAGCGCGACCTAGGGGAGCCTCCCCATTGGATAGGTGAGCTGGAGCTTGCTTTGTACCACAAGGTGACGATATCACCGGGGAGTTAGAGGAAAACCTAGAGAAGTTGACCTTGGATATCCCAGATGCTTCTATTGATGACCTCCCTCTGAGGTATCAGAGACCTACAGTGGGAGTCTTGGGTCGATTCAGTAGGCTGCTACGTAGAGTAGCTCAGGCAGTGATGTGCTACCATGAGCATCACTAAAGATTGTGTGTATGAGATATCTACTGAAAGTTGACAACTTCGGGATTTTATCTGGTGATTTTTCCTGAAATCCTACGTGCTTCGGATGAGGTCGCGTGACCTATTTTTTGTAAACTTATTCATATATATATATATATATATATATATATATATACAGACTTTTACTTGGTGTTTATATGTCTCAAATGGTGAATGTATTTTACATGAGTTTTATGTGTCTTTAAATTTTTATTTTAAATAGACCATGTTTGATTTCAATGTCATGGATGGGAAATATGCCAATCTAGGATGTAATTAGCTAATGAGTCAGCAACTACATTATGTTCCCTAGGGATATGCCTATAAGTGATGGTTTCAAATGATCTTTCTAGTAAACGTACCCTCCGAAAGAGATGGAGAAGCACGGGGTTTCTAATGGGTATTTAGGCATGACATGTCAGTATGTCAGTATTTTATCCTTCATATCTGACTTGGGTCATAACTGTCATAGAATCTCCATCATTGGTGTCATAGCTGTCATAAATGTAAGGGGAATCTAGCCAAGTGTCCATGAAACTTTCATTTGGCTCTTCCTCTCCCATGTAAGTTACAATTCGTCCCAATTTAGACCTATGAAGTATATGGACAATTATATTAACATTATAATCCATACAAAAACATTATATTTCCCATATATTCAAATTTGCAAGAGAAAGATACCATTTAACATAGGAATTCTAGCTAGTGTGGGCCCCATAGTCTCCTTGTGTCTTCATGCTCTATTGCCACTTCCATTTTCTCTTGTATTTATTTAATAATATCAATTATTAAATGTTTATCCCCTTATAATTTCTAAACATCATTTATTATCCCCCTTGTTCCAAATCTCAAAGCTTCTACCCCCAACCTAGGAAACTAGTGATTTTCCTCCTTGGCAATTATTTGACTTTTAGCATCCATTTGACAACTTTCATGAATATGGAAAATGTCATTTGGCCATTGTGACCCAATTCCAAATTTGGGACATTGCAAATCCTCCCTTCCCAATATTGCTTGTCCTCAAGCAATTTCAAACATGGTTGTTGAAGAACCTGCTTTCTGTATGATTCTTTGAAGTTGCCACTAAGCTTCCCACTTTGAGTCTTTGAGATTCCATGAAGATTTCAAAGAGGAACCACCATGCTTGCTGCTGCACTAATTTGATTAAAATCACCTTATTAAGTGGGGAATCCATCTCCCATACTGCTTGTTTCCCAAATAATTTGAAATCAATCGGACAAAAAACTATACCAGGGTCCCATTGCTTGCATTGCACTCCAATAATTAAGAGTGATCTCCAACCCATACCATTTGAAAAGAGAATTCCTGGATCCCATTTTCTTGTATGGATTCTTCCAAACATCATGAGTGCATAATATATATCATCAAAGTATATAAAAACATAATAAGAATGTACATCAAGGAGGTGCCTCACCAAGAAATCATGAAAGTGCTTATACCTCCCAGTGAGTAGACTACCATTTGCCAAGTGCATACATGCTTCAAGTGACCAATCAAATATGCTCCAATTACATATGGGAGGATCCCATGTCCCATTATTCTAATCCAAATATATATAATGTGCATCAATATAATCAGCCACGTGTTCTTTCATCCAAGGAGTGAATGAAGAACCTCCACCAAAATCTGAACCAAATAATGAGCAAAGAAAACATGAATACCTCAAGTGGATCAAAGAAGTCTCATCAATACACCCATGAATATGTATATCATCATGAAATAACAGAGGATTTTACTGCCAATAATAATATTCCTCAATCATATCCCTTTTCACCCAAGTGTTGGATGAAGTTCCTCCAACATTAAATGAACCAAGTGTTGAGAAAGAAAAACCATGAGTCTTTAAGTGACTCAAATGAACATCATAGGTGCACCCATGTAGATGTGTATAATCATAATGTAAACAAGGATGCTGCTGAAAATGTAAATAATAGTGTTCTCTAATAATTCCATCATCAAAAGGAGAAATAGAATTTCCATGCTCTTCATGTGGCACCATCAAAAAGAAACCTTTCACCCATACTTCATTAGGATGACTGCTGCAAAATTTAGAAGTGTAGGATGTAGGATAAAAAACCAACTCACCCAAATGATCAGTAAATGAAAGATTTTCAATAAAAAATTCTGGCATACTCATGTGATTTCTCTTCATATTTTTCAGAGTCACTTGGGAGTGAATTTATATCCTCTTCATGTACTACTTCTTCTACTCCACCTATTTCATAACTAGGTGGTTCATGGGTCTCCTCCTTTTGCTCCTTCAAGCAAACTGATGCATTTATCTCCTTGGTTTTCTTAAAATCAATATATTTTTCCCAACTTTGGATAGCCAAAAATTCAAATCCTTTCATAATATTCTTGGTCATGTATTCAATATTATTGATCATGTCTTCAAATATAGGTTCCATGATTTTTATTATCTCCTCACCATCATATGAGGTTCTCTTTTCATGCCTAGTCATAGTTTCCAAAAAATTGCCTTCTTCTCCTACTTTTTTTTCCTCTTCAACAAAAGCACTTTTGGTTTCAATATATAATGGTGGTACCTGAATTATTGTACTCATAAATATAATACCACATAAGTTTCCAATATCATGCTCTGATACCACTATAATGTCCCCTTTTTGGAATTTTATTAAAATGCCCAATTTTCCATTTTTTTCACAATTTTGGCTCTTGACTAGTTTTGATGTCTAGACCTCCAAATTGACCCAAATGCTTCCAAATTTTCTCTGAAGGTAATTAAATGATAATATAAATTAAATATTATTCTCATGTATTTTTTTTTAACCTCCCAATTACTTCTACAAACTTGTTTAATGTTCTGTTCAAAGTAGAAGTCTTTACTAGCAAATTGGGGCTCCAATTCCCCTAGGTAATTGCCGAAAATGGCTTCACAAATGATCCCAAAGTAATTTTAATTTATTAAAATAGTCTGGGTATGTGTAAGGGAACTTTTCAAATTCTCATTTACATCATGGTTCAGTTTATACAGTCTGTTATGACTCTTTCCAAAACAACTCCCAAGTCACAATTTCCACCCTTGGGGAAAATGCACCAAATCTTCTCCCAATGCAATAAAAATGAGTAAAATGGATTCCAATTATTAATTACTGAACATGATACTTGAATTAAACATTAATTATAGTCCATACATCATAAATTTATCAGATATAAACTCCTCCATTCGAAATAATAAGCATTACCATGGCATATATCAAAATGGAGTGGAAATGGTCATTGTTTGCTCATTAAAACTCATTTTGACATACAAATATTGGGAATTTAGACTTGAAAATTTATGATAATGAATAATAGATAATATTTAACTGATTCCAATCATAAATGTATAATTAAATTCTCTCCCAATTCAAAATCATCAGCATTACAATGGTTCACAACAAGATAGTGGGAAAATGACACTATTTCTTCATTGTTCAACATTTTTACATGAATTATTTTGGGTATTTAAACCTGAGGGTATTATAAACATGAAATAAATAGCATATAAATCATCACATAAGACAATGAGCATTATAATCTTCCCCAAAGAGATGAATATCTCACCCAAAGCGCAATCCCTCCATTGGCATGAATATGGTGTGAAAACTGGAAATAGTTGAGAGAGAGTGCTGCAATAGAAGAATCCACATTGTTTAATGTAGATTACACCTAAAAATAAGACTCCATTAAAGCTCCATGAAATACCTGAGTGGCATTTCCAAACACCAACTAGGATGGGAATCTTTCACCCTCGAAATTGGCTTAAGCAAGAAAACTAGTCATCCACTAGCTCTCACAATTCACAAATGACAATTTCACAAATGAGAAAAAGCTTCCTCTCATGGATGACCCCTATATTTTATAAAAATTATTGGTATTATAATGTTCCAAATCCATCCATAAACCAAATCCAAGTCGAATTGGTGTGGCTGCTCATGCTATGCCATGTGGCCTCTCTCTTCACCTTCCCTCTTCTCCCAAATTTGAGTCAGAGCCTCTTGGCCTTCTCTATATCCAAATTTCGACCTCCAAGATGCTCTATTCAGGCATGAAATGTCAGTATGTCATTATCTCAGCCTTCATATCTGACATGGGTCATAACTATCATAGAATCTCCATGATTGGTGTCATAGCTGTCATAAATGTAAGGGGAATCTAGCCAAGTGTCCATGAAATTTCCATTTGGCTCTTCCTCTCCCATGTAAGTTAAAATTCATCCCAAATTCTACCTATGAAGTATGTGGACAATTATATTAACATTATAATCCATACAAAAACATTATACTTCCCATATATTCAAATTTGCAAGAGAAAGATATCATTTAACATAGGAATTCTAGCTAGTGTGAGCCCCATAGTCTCCATGTGTCTTCATCCTCTATTGCCACTTCCATTTTATCTTGTATTTATTTAATAATATAAATTATTAAATATTTATCCCCTTATAATTTCTAAAAATCATTTATTATCCCCCTTATTCCAAATCTCAAAGCTTCTACCCCCAACCTAGGAAACTAGTGATTTTCCTCCTTGGCAATTATTTGACTTTTAGCATCCATTTGACAACTTTCATGAATATGGAAAATGTCATTTGTCCATTGAGACCCAATTCCAAATTTGGGACATTACAAATCCTCCCTTCCCAATATTTCTTGTCCTCAAGCAATTTCAAACATGGTTGTTGAAGAACCTGCTTTCTGTATGATTCTTTGAAGTTGCCACTAAGCTTCCCACTTTGAGTCTTTGAGATTCCATGAAGATTTCAGAGAGGAACCACCATGATTTTTACTGCACTAATATTATTAACATCTCCTTATTAATTGGTGAATCCATCTCCCATACTGCTTGTTTCCCAAATAATTTGAAATCAATCGGACTAAAAACTATACTAGGGTCCCATCGCTTGCATTGCACTCCAATAATTAAGAGTGCTCTTCAACCCATACCATTTGAAAGAGAATTCTTGGATCTCATTTTCTTGTATGCATTCTTCCAAACATCATGAGTGCATAATATATATCATCAAAGTATATAACAACATAATAAGAACGTACATCAAGGAGGTGCCCCACCAAGAAATCATGAAAGTGCTTATACCTCCCAGTGATAGACTACCATTTGCCAAGTGCATACATGCTTCAAGTGACCAATAAAATATGCTACAAATACATAGGGGAGGATCCCATGTCCCATTATTCTGCTCCAAATATATATCATGTGTATCAATATAATTAGCCACATGTTCTTTCATCCAAGGAGTGAATGAACAACCTCCACCAAAATCTGAACCAAATAATGAGCAAAGAAAACATGAATACTTCAAGTGGATCAAAGAAGTCTCATCAATACACCCATGAATATGTATATCATCATGAAATAACAGAGGATGTTTCTGACAATAATAATTTTTCTCAATCATATCCCTCTTCACCCAAGTGTTGGATGAAGTTCCTCCAACATCAAATGAACCAAGTGTTGAGCAAGAAAAACCATGAGTCTTTAAGTGACTCAAATGAACATCATAGGTGCACCCATGTAGATGTGTATAATCATAATGTAAACAAGGATGCTGCTGAAAATTTAAATAATATTGTTCTCTAATAATTCATCATCAAAAGGAGAAATAGAATTTCCATGTTCTTCATGTGGCACCATCAAAAAGAAACCTTTCACCCATACTTCATTAGGATGACTGCTGCAAAATTTAGAAGTGTAGGATGTAGGATAAAAAACCAACTCACCCAAATGATCAGTAAGTGAAAGATTGTCATAATTTGAAGTATCCATAGGGGTAGGATTATTCACCTCCCTATAAAATGCAAAAATTTCCTCATGGGTTGGTTCCAAGGTGGTGGAATTATGCACTTCTTCAAAAATTGTGTAACCATTTTCAAGAGGCAACTCAAGTTCCTCCTCCACCATTACTAGTGATTGGATCTCATCACTATAATCCTCAAGCACATCAAGAACCTGCAATTTTTCATGTTTTTCATGATCCATCATGTCATTAGAATCCTCCAAGCAATCTACATTATGAAAATCTGAAACATCGGAGGAGAAACAAGTGTCTTGCAACTTTTCAAGAAGTTGCTCATTTTGAATTGTGAGCTTATCAATAAGCTCAATAAAAAAATTTATATCAAAAATAAAAGACATGAAATTACCTTTGATGTTGCACATTGCTCTTTGGATCTTCTCCATGTCCTCAAGGAAGGATGGATCCTCCAAGGAAGTAGCTCTCCAACAAGAATTTGATACCAATGCTTGGGTGTCATGGAGTGTGATAAGGGCCTCTTGGATATTCTTTTCATTCATATTTAAGGACCCTTCAATAAAATGAGGCTATTTCAAATGAACCTACTCATATTCTTTCTTCTTGCTTGGACCAACTTCATGAAGCTGAAGTGGTGATGGGGAAGTTGATCTTGTTTCTTCTTCAAGTGCTACAAGGTCTTCATTCTCATGTTTAATGGAATTTTGGCTTGCAGAAACACTTTAAAAATTGATCTATATGTCACCAACATAGAGGTGTGAGCACCCATCAGTAGGTACCCCTTCATAGTTCAAGCATCCATCAGTAGATGCTCTTTGGTTCATTTCCAAGGTAGCATGTGTCTCAAAATTATCTTCATTATTTTCAATAAAAACTTCTTCATACTCATGTGATGTCTCTTCATATTTTTCAGAGTCACTTGGGAGTGAATTTATATCCTCTTCATGTACTACTTCTTCTAATCCACCTATTTCAGAACTAGGTGGTTCATGGGTCTCCTCCTTTTGCTCCTTCAAGCAAACTGATGCATTTATCTCCTTGGTTTTCTTAAAATCAATATATTTTTCCCAAATTTGGATAGCCAAAAATTCAAATCGTTTCATAATACTCTTGGTAATGTCTTCAATATTATTGGTCATATATTCAAATATAGGTTCCATGATTTTTATTATCTCCTCACCATCATATGAGGTTCTCTTTTCATGCCTAGTCATAGTTTCCAAAAAATTGCCTTCTTCTCCTACTTTTTTTTTCCCTCTTCAACAAAAGAACTTTTGGTTTCAATATATAATGGTGGTACCTGAATTATTGTACTCATAAATATAAGATAGAATAAGGTGCCAAGATCATGCTCTGATACCAATACAATGTTCCCT
>LPNX010129986.1:631867-683644 GCA_001517045.1 Pseudotsuga menziesii | reverse complement strand
TAAGCATTACCATGGCATATATCAAAATGGAGTGGAAATGGTCATTGTTTGCTCATTAAAAGTCATTTTGACATACAAATATTGGGAATTTAGACTTGATAATTTTTTATAATGAAGAATAGAGAATATTTAACTGATTCCAATCATAAATTGACAATTAAATTCTCTCCCAATTCGAAATCATCAGCATTACAATGGTTCACAACAAGATAGTGGGGAAATGACACTATTTCTTCATTGTTCAACATTTTTACATGAATTATTTTGGTTATTTCGACCTGAGAGTCCTATAAACATGAAATAAAGATAATATACATCATAAAATAATATAATTAGCATTATAATCTTCCCCAAATAGATCAATATCTCACCCAAAGCGCAATCCCTCCATTGGCATGAATATGGTGCGAAAACTAGAAATAGTTCAGAGAGAGTGCTGCAATAGAAGAATACAAATTATTTCCTGTAGATTACAAATGAAAATAAGACTCCATTAAATCTCCATAAAATACCTGAGTGGCCTTTCCAAAAACCAACTAGGATGGGAATCTTTCACCCTCGAAATTGGCTTAAGCAAGAAAACTAGTCATCCACTAGCTCTCACAATTCACAAATGACAATTTCACAAATGAGAAAAAGCTTCTTCTCATGGATAATCCCTGTATTTTATAAAAATTATTGGTATTCTAAGGTTCCAAATCCATCCATAAACCAAATCCAAGTCGAATTGGTGTGGCTTCTCATGCTATGCCATGTGGCCTCTCTCTTCACCTTTCCTCTTCTCCCAAATTTGAGTAGGAGCCTCTTGGCCTTCTCCAACTCCCAATTTAGACCTCCAATATGATATATTCAGGCCTGATATGTTAGTATGTTAGTATTTCAGCCTTCGGATCTGACTTGGGTCATAACTGTCATAGAATCTCCATCATTGGTGTCATAGCTATCATAAATGTAAGGGGAATCTAGCCAAGTGTCCATGAAACTTCCATTTGGCTCTTCCTCTCCCATGTAAGTTAAAATTCATCCCAAATTAGACCTATGAAGTATATGGACAAATATATTAACATTATAATCCATACAAAAACATTATACTTCCCATATATTCAAATTTGCAAGAAAAATATACCATTTAACATAGGAATTCTAGCTAGCGTGGGCCCCATAGTCTCCATGTGTCTTCATGCTCTATTGCCACTTCCATTTTATCTTGTATTTATTTAATAATATAAATTATTAAATATTTATCCTCTTATAATGTCTAAACATCATTTAGTATCCCCCTTATTCCAAATCTCAAAGCTTCCACCCCCAACCTAGGAAACTAGTGATTTTCCTCCTTGGCAATTATTTGACTTTTAGCATCCATTTGACAACTTTCATGAATATGGAAAATGTAATTTTTCCATTGTGACCCAATTCCAAATTTGGGACATTACATATACAGGATACCATCCAAGAAATACCTAGGCATAGTACCTTTTCTAGTACAACCCATTGTGAGGTTTCCCTAAAGGGATTCCATCATAGTCAACGAGCTCGTAGGCTCCTTTCTCTAAAACCTTAGAAATAATAAAAGGTCTGTACCACATGGACTCGAACTTGCCCTTCCCTAGTTTGTCATATCTCTAGTCGTAAGTCAAAACTAGGTCACCTTCATTAAAGGAACAAGGTTGGACATATTTATCATACTGTGCCTTGACGTGTTTCTTATGTGCCTCATTAGCCAAGGCGGCATCTCTTCGAGTCTCGTCAAGGTTATTCAAGTACAAAAATCTGTCTTCCTCTGCGGAAGTGTCTGGGAGAAGTTTGACGGTAAGATGTAAAGATGGAATCTGAAATTGAATCAGTAAGACATCTTCAAGTCCATAGACAAGCTGGAATGGTGTGAAACTAGTGGTTGTTTTCACCGAATTTCGGTAAGCCCAAAGAGCGGAGAAAAGAACATGGTGCTAGTTGGATTTATAATCTCCAACCATCCGACAAAGCATAGTTTTTAAAGCTTTTTTAATGGCCTCTACCTGACCATTAGCTTGTGGATAATATGGTGTAGAGTTTTCATGGAGAAAACCTAGCTTGGCACTCAGTTCCTCCATCATTTGTTTCCAGAAATGTGATCCGTGATCAATAACGATGGACTGCGGGACTCCAAATATAGCTATAATATGATTGAATAAGAAGAGAGTGACAGTCTTACCATCTTCCACATATGTAGGCATGGCCTCAGCCCATTTTGTAAAATAGTCAACAGGTACGATGATGTAACCATGCCCCCCGGCTGAGGCAGGATTACAATGCATGAAGTCAATCCCCCATTTGGAAAGTGGGCCAACGGCAATGACGGGGTGTAGCGGAGCAGGATGGGTGTGCTTTTTGGGACAAAAGTGTTGACAAGGTGAACATTTCTTAACAGCCTCATGATAGTCTTTGAATATGGGAGGCCAGAAATAGCCAGTGTGAAGTATTTTCTGAGCTGTATCCATCCCATATAAATGACCGCCGCATGCTCCAGAGTGGAAATCATTCAACACATGTTCAGCCTCCTCATGGGTGAGGCGTCGCCAGAGAATAGAATCAATCCCACGTCTATACAAGGTATTATTTAGGATGAGGTAGTATTCCGCGTGGTGGTGACAGGATTGTAGTATAACACTCTTCATGGCTCCATTCCTAAGTTTTTGGTAACTCCTCCTCATGGTGCTATTTCAGGAAAGGGAATATTTTCACTAATCCACCACTCCACTAATGCAAGTTAATTCTCCATGATGAATCTTAAACCTTACCTCTCTCTAATTGGAGTTGATCCCTTTGGGTTAGAATTGTCCTCATTGTGCTATAAATTCATATCCCTTCTCCTTGTTGAAGTTAATATTGAGCTTTAGACCATGTGACTTGTGATATCTATCCATATTGGGAATGTTGGTAGTATTGGGAGTGTATTGAGACTTAGAGTTAGTCTATTTGTTTTTAATTTGCTTCCATTCTATCACTCTACTATTCCAAGTTCTCACACATGAATCCAGGAAAGGGAATGGTGAGATAGGTCATATCCCATAGGCAGTGGAGACAGACAAGAAAGTAGTAGTGGGAAACATTGTGGTTCTCAGAAGAGGTAACTTTGAGAGTTGTGAGACTAAGTGATAATCTACTTGTGGATCCATGGTCTCATCTTTGGGGTGACCTGTTCAAGCGAGGAAGGCTTGAAGGTATCTATGGTTGGGAGGAAACTAGTCTTGCTGCAGCCAGTTTCCCATATCTTTATATAAGTATTTCTCATATGATTTTATTTATATTTTAACATATTATTATGATGATTGTGTGCAAAGGATGATGAATTGAATTATATATATGCTTGATTATTGTATGTCATAATCTGGTTACAAGAAGAATGGACTTCGTAGGCTTCAAATTTGAGATGATATTCATTCTAATCTTCTTTCTCTTCTTCAAAAACTATAACTATGACTCTACGGTACTGGGAGGGGTGCAACCATATGTTTTGTTTCACCATTCTTTGTTCATTTTTATGCTTTGGGACCTATTCCATTATGTCTGAAACAACGTTTTCAGTTAGGATCAGCTTTCATTTTGTCAAAAAATCGTTCTGGATGACCAAGATATGTTTGTTTTGGTCCAACAGTTTTCCCGGTGCCAAGTTGAGCGCTCCAGTTGTTATATTGGAAATGTTCTATGCATGGATCTGCTCCTATTTGCATATATGAGTTTTGATGATGTTATATGAATGTAATAATTATTGATTTGCAATCTAAAACATATTAGTGAAAAATGGTTGTAGGGGACAACCATTGGGAGGTGATTGCAGTTGGTGCCTTTTTTTTTGCTTTGGTTGTGGTGTCATTGTAGGTTACAGTCTACATGTGTTTCTTGAAGTATGTTTTCCTTAGTTTTTATCTTCACTAAAATCACACACCAAACAACTACAAAACAATTAACAATACAATACTTGACAATTATAAACTATGTTTTTAATAATCTTTACAAAGTATAAGAATTTAATGTAGGACCTTAATCGCGACATGATAATAGATTCATTATTCATGGACTGAATGTGATTATGAACTTAAATTTAATGTTGATAGATTTTATTAGTTGAGATTGTTTAACTAAGGGTGACAAATTATTTAATTAAGTAATGTAACCTTAGTAATGATTTATTAAAGTTAGAACTTTAATTAATCATTTAATGGTTAGTTGTCCTAACCTTATTCTGTTGTTCTTAAACCAAAATTTAGAACCTTTTGCCTTGTCATAAGGTTTGGGGACATTACAGTGTATGAGTCTATACTTTGTAGTTTCATTGTTACATTGGGCAGACAATTGTACAAGATACCAAAGGTATCTCCACCTACCACAATCTATTTGATCTTAATGAAGTAGTGAGAGAAGGCCATCTCCTAGGCTGGGATTTTTTTCAACTTCATGATTCTCTCTCACAATGAATTAAAGGTCAAGGATACATATATGGCCTCTGCACAATGCTTCTCTATAGAACTAAAGAAGGTTACAAAGTTGTAGAAGAATACCAATACATCTTCACCTCACCTACCAAGGTGTCATTTTTTGTCAATTCAAGCATTCGATTGATCTAAAACCTAGTGTACCTTTACCTAATGGGACAATATGTTGATGCTCTCTCCTGGAAAATGAAAAATTCAAGTACCATATTTAAGAGCTAGTCCAAAAGGGGAACATTCAACCCAACTCTTCATTAGGAAGAATTCCAATCATACTTGAGTAGAATAAATATGGGACCTACTGACTCTATATTGATTAAAGAGATCTAAACAAAATCACAACCTGAAATCGGTACCCAATTCCCTGAATTGACAACCTTATTGAACAATTCAAGGGATCCAATTACTTTAGCAATATTGATCTGAAGTATGACTACCAACTTCTTTTAATAGAATCAATAAATGTATGGAAGAATGATTTCAAGTCTAAAGAAGGTCTTTTCAATTGGCTGGTCATTCCCTTTGTCTTAACAAATTCTCCCAAAAACTTCATGAGGTTTATGGATGACATCTTGTGGAATTTAACCATTTCCTTTTTGGTTGTATAATTGGATGACATCCTCATCTTCAACAAGATTTGTGTAGAACACTTACAATAAATTCAGTGGGTCCTTCACACTATCCGGCAAAACAAGTTATATGCTAACTAAGACAATTGCTCCTTTGTCATGAACATGGTACAATACCTTGAATATATTGTATCTCATAATGGTGCTCACGTGGATCCATCTAATGTCCAAGTAATTCTTTACTAGCCAACCTTGGAAACATTAATCAATATTTTGAGCTTCTTAGGCCTTTCCAACTTCTATTAAAGGTTCCTATAGGGATTCTCTTCATTTCCATGGACCCTTAGGCAAGTGACAAAGGGTTGTTGCAAAGCCAAATTTGGGTGGACCAAGTCACACCATAAACCATTTGATCATCTTAAACATCATTTATGCTCATCCACAATGCTTTCCTTACATGATATACAACAACCTTTTAAGATTGAGACAGATGCTTCAGACTATCATTTTGGGTGTTGTTCTCACTCTTCACGGCCATATGGTGGCCTATCATAGTGATACACTCTTAAATTTCATATGTAATTACCCCACCTATGAAAAAGAGATGTATTCCATTATACAAGCCTACTTCCAATGGAAACATTACATTCTAGGGAGGGAAACAATCATCCATACAAATTAGAAGCCTCTATAGTCCATGTAGACATGATATAAATGAAAAAATGATTGCCAATAAAAGGTTTCTAAATACTTTGAATAGTTTCACTTCAACATAAAATATAACAAAAGTAGCACTAGTCACATCGCTGACTACCTCATTCGACCTCTAGTTCCGGAACTAACCACAATGCTCAACTCTTGCGGCCATGAGACCTTCGGGTGGTTCGAACTCTATGATAATGATCTTGAATTCACTGCATCCTAACAGATGTTGGGAGTGGGAAAATCCATTACCAACTGTCATCTGCAAGATGGATTTTTATTTCATATAGTTCATATGTGTATTCCTTTCCACCAAGTGTGTGAAATTGATTTGGTAATCCCACTCTAATCAAGTGGCAGGTTACTTTGGCATGGAGATAATAGTAGCAATACTACAGAAGTATTTCTATTAGTCGAAGCTTTGTAAGGATGTTAGTAAGTATCTCATATTCTGCATTGCATGCTCCATTGCCAATATAGCCATCAAAAGAGCATGGACCATACACCCCTCTTTATACTCCTGATAGGCCATAGGAATCCATCTTAATGGAATACATATTAGGTCTTCCTTAAACCAAACATGGTAATGACTATCTATTCATGGTTATTGATTGATTCTCTAAGATGCCATTGTGACAGCCAGCAAGAAGAGTATCATAGCCAAATCCACTACCAAGCTCTTCTTCAAGAATGTGTGGGTTAATTTTTTAAATCCCACATGCCATCAACTCATATCCAAAAATCATGTTCTTAAGTATATTTTGGTTGATACTCTAGTCACACATGGACACTAATATCACCAAACCCAATGCTTTCCACACTCAAATTGATGGATAGAAAATGGTTTCCAATAGGAAGATTATTCACATCCAATGCATGTACTAATCCAATCATCCATACACATGGTATGGTACCCTTCCCTATGTTCAACAATGCTACAACATATCCCTCCATAACTCAACCAGTTGTATCCCCTTTCAGGTTGACCTAGGTTTTCAACCGTTAGACCCCACTAATATAGCACTATCTATTGCACCCACATGGGTAGAATCCTCCCATGATCAATCAAAGGAAAACAAAGCCGCCAAACTCATTCAACAAATTCAACACATCCACTAACAAGTCCATGATATTTTATAAAATTCCAATGCGAAGTACAAGAAGTGCCATGATCAAAAAAGGGTTCCACACAAGTTTCTAGTGGGAGAGAAGGTTTGGTTGCATTTTTAGAAAGAATTTTTTACAGAACCCCATCAAAATATGAATCCACTTCACTATGGGACTTATACCATCATTGAGACTATGGGTGACAATGCTTTTGAGTTAAATATTCCCCCCTTCCTTGGGTTACACCTAGTATTAAATGTGGACCTCCTTCGGCCATATTTTCCACCACTGTTGGACACATCGAAGGTGGAAGAGAATATGACACCTATATATATTAACCCTAATTTCATGGAAAAAACCACCATTGATAGGATCATAGACACATAGATTAATGGAAATCACCACTAGAATCTCCAACTCTACCAGGTTGTCAAAACAGGGAAGCTCCTACACCAAAGCAAGTGGCTCACAATGTGTCAAGTTCAGTAGAAATTTCCCTATTTTATGGGGGAAATAAACACAAAGGATACCTTTTGTTCCTAATGGGGAAAGACTAATACACTTGGAAATCAGTGGCCAAGAACCTATTTCACTATCTCAAAACACAATTTTTCCATCTTGGCAGTTTTTACAATTTTTCAGGTCCTAAACCTCCAAGGTTGTTTTGAGGCCTTAACAATGATTCTTTGGAGTGATAATTCCCATGAGATAGCCTCTAGATATGTATTGCATTTTTATGAATGTGTACTTCTTGGATACCCCTTTCTTATGGGATTCCAAACACCCCAAACAAATATCAATCGCAAAAGTTACGCCCTTGGGAAGTTGACGTATCAACTAACCACAACAATGCCCACAAACATTTTGGTGTTTCATCTTCTAGGGTTAATATTTTGGATGTTTAGGTTTTTATCATTAACTATTTGTGTTAAAATTCCCTTCTAGCCTCATTGTAACTCAATTTCTTGTGGATACATGTAACAATCACATCTCTTCAAAAAGATAAGTTTCCACCATTCTGATGATTTCATTTCACTCTACATTTTGTATATATCTTGCATATTTCATTCATTAATAGAAATTTATTATTATTGAATCTATGTGTTTTCAAGATATTTATGTGTTTCATTTCGATCCCTCATAAACAAGGATTAGTGGTATCAAAGTGGTATGCTCTTTATCTGTTTCTTTCTGTATCTCTCAACCAAGGTCATGGTATAAGGAGTTAAGACTTGACATACTTGGTCCTTCGAAATACCTTCCTTGTCGACACCAACAACCTCCTTGATGAAAGAAAAAAGAGATGAGAGCAAAATATATCTTATTAAGTTATTCAAGGAATCCATCATGGGACAAAGGGACGAGAGGATAAATAATGTTTCCCAAATCCTTCAATAGATGGTGATAATTGTAGACGGGTCTTCGTCAAGTGACCACTTCAAAGGAATTTCCCCCTTTAAGGTACAAGTTAATTTTTAGATTATCATATTTGCAGGTTATATAGATTTGTATGCTATGGAAAATTTGTTGAATCTGCTATAAGGGTATTTGACCCTGGTCCTCATGCTACAGAATTCCAATCGTGTGTGTGCAGAAGCGAGACTGGACCTATAAAATATGTATTGATTACAGAGATCTAAACAAAATCATAGTTAGGAACCAAAACCCAAATCCCTAAATTGATGATATTCTCGACTAACTCAAGGTATCCAATTACTTTATCAAGATTAATTAGAAGTCTGGAAACCACCAGGTCCCAATATAATCAACCAATGCATGAAAGGTTTCCTTTGAGTCTAAATAAATGCTTTTTAAGTGGTTGGTCATTCCCTTTGGCTTAAGAAATTCCCCAAAAACTTTCATGAGGTTGATGGACACCATATTATGGCCTTTCACCAATTCCTTTATGGTTGTATATCATGATGACACCCTCATCTTCAGCAAAAGTTCGATGAAACACCTGCAACACATTTAGCAGGTCCTCCACACTCTACCACAAGACAAGCTATATGTCAACTTAAAGAACTTCTCCTTTGGCATGAATAAGGTCCAATATTTAGATACATTGTAGATGGAAATAGTGTACATGTGGATCCATCTAATATCTGATTCATTTGTGACTATACATGCCCGACAACACTAACCGAGCTTCTTATCTTCTTAAGCCTTGCAACCTTCTATGGCAATTTCGTTTTGGGATTCTCTCATATTGTATATCCCCACATACAAGTGACCAAGGTTGTCTACAACTCCAAATGTGGGTGGGCCAAGTCGCAATAGAAATCATTTGACGATATGAAACATTGTTTATGCTCGTCCTCCGTGCTTTCCTTACCTGATCTACGACAACCTTTTGAGATTGAGATAGATGCTTCAAACAACATTATAGATGTCATTATTAGTCAGCATGGTTATCTAGTATCCTATCATATTTATACACTCTCTAATGTTATATGTAAGTACCCCACCTATGACAAAGAGATGTATTCCATTGTACAAGCATGTGTCTAATGGAAGCATAACATTGTATGGAAGGAGACAATCATCCATACGAATCACAAGCCTCTATAGTTCATGTAGACACAAGGCAAATTATAGAATGACTGCCACCAAAAGTGGTCCAAATACTTGTAGCAATTTCACCTCAACATTAAATATAATAAAGTTTGCACCAATTACGAAGTTTACTACCTTGGTCAACCTCCATTTGCAACACTAACCATAGTTCTCTACTCTTGCGAGCATGAGAACTCCAGATGGTCCCAACTCTATGGAAGAAATCAATACTTTTCTATTGCCTAACATATTTTGGGAGTAGGAAATACCATTACCGAATTTCATCTATGGGATGGATTGTTGTGCCATGTAGGTCATCTTTGTGTTCCTTCAAGTGAGTGTGTGAAATTGAAATAGGAATCCCACTACATTTTGGTGGTTGGAAACTTTTTCGTGGACAAAGTAGTTGTGATACTACAGAAATTTTTCTGTTGGACAAATATTCACCGAGATGTCAGTAAGTATCTCACATCTTGCACTGCATGCTCCATCAACAAGCCAATCATTTAAAAAAGAAGGACTATACACCTTGCTCCCTACTCTCAACAAGTATTAAGAATCCATCTTGATGGACTATATGTTAGCTTTTCCTTCAACCAAGAACAACAATGATTATTTATTCATGGTTGTTGATCAATTCTCTAAGATGGCCATTCTAACAGCTTGCAAGAAGAGTATCACAAGAGAAAACAATGCCAAGGTCTTATTCGAGCTTGTTTGGGTAAATTTTGGAATCCCACAAACCATCATCTCAATTAGGACAACAAGTTCTTGAGTACAATTTGGTAGATTCTCTAGTCACTGTTGGACACCAATCTCACCAAATCCACACCTTCCACACCCAAACTAATGGACAGGAAGAGGTCGTCAATAGGATGATTATGCACATCATGTGAATGTACAACTCTAAGCATCCATGTGCATGAGATGATATCCATCCTTGTGTTCAACACAAACAAAATAGAGCCTTCCATGGATCAAATATCCACAACCCCTTTCAAGTGGTCCTGGATTTTAAACCATTTTGGACCATTGATGCGGCACTACCCTTTATGCACACCTAGGCAAAATATTCCCATTATCAATTAAAGTTTGACATAGCCACCAATTTAATTTAATGGATTAAGCACGTCTTCCAGCAATTCCTTGATATTTTATAGAAATCCAATGCTAAGTACAAGCATCGCCAAGATCAACAGATGGTTCCACACAAGTTTAAGTTGAGAGACAAGGTTTAGTTGCATTTGTAGAAAGATTGCTTTATAGGACCCCATTCAAAGTTGTGTCCACTTCAATATGGTACTTCTACCATCACCAAGGTTGCGAGAGACAATGATTTTTAATTAAGTATTTCCTCCTTCCCTTGCTTGCTCCCAATATTCAAAGTGGACCTCCTTCAAGCATATTTTCCATCACTGTTGGATACATTGGATGTGGTAGTGCAATTGACACGTACAAAACTCAACCCATAATTCCTCTAACAAACCACCATTTATAGGATCATGGAAACATAAGTGAAGGGAATTCTCCATCAAAATCTCCAACTCTATCAGGTTGTCAAAGCAAGGAAACTCCTCCACCCCGGAAAGTAGCTCACAAAGCATCAAGCTCAGTAGTGGTCCTGCCATTTGATGGGGGGAATAAACACAATAAATACCATTGCTTCCTAATGGTTTACGATTGATATATATGGACATTAGTGTTCACCCATCTGGTCCACTATCTCAAAACATGGTTTTCCATCTTGGTAGGATTTTTGGGTCTTGAACTTCTTGGGTTGTTTTGGGGCCTTAAGCGATGTTTTTTTGGAATGAAAACACCCAGTAGATAGTGTTTTCCTATGCAATTGGTTGTTTGGAATGATTAATTTTCAAATATCCATTTCTGATATGCTACCAAGCACCCCAAACAAATATCATACGCAAAAGTTACGCCCCCAAGAAGTTGGCGTATCAACTAACCACAAGGAGGCCCATAAAAGTTTTGGAATTTTATCTTCTGGGGTTTTAGTTTTGGTTGTTTACGGTTTTCTCATTGATGATTTATGTTAAAAGTCCCTTTTGGCCTCATTGTAACTCACTACTTGTGAATTTGCATAGCCATCACATCACTTCTAGTATGTAAGAGACCACCATTCTTGCGAGTCCATTTCACTCTGCATTTTGTTACAATTATTGCATATTTCATTCATAAATAGACATTGAGTATTACTATATCTTTGTGTTTTTGGAATACTTGTGTGTTTCATTTTGTTCCCTCATAATCTCGTATCACATTAAGATATAAAATTTATGCAAATTTACATGAATTATCATTTTTAAGTAAAACAACTTGATATCTTAATCAAAGGACTATTATTGCCTTTAAAAAATAGGATAACATAATCAATGAAAAGGAGGTGTAACAACCTACGATCTCTAGTTATTTGGAGACCCTTGATGCCACCTTATCTCTTTATGTGATCGCTTTATATAGTGAGTCATTTTGATACCAGGAGTGTAGAAAAAATGCATTCCTACCTCACTCTACCTAAGGAATTGAAAATTTTGAAGCAAATACATTAATTAAAAAAAAAGATATGATGATATGCAGAATTCAATCCACTTAATGAAAGGTACCTTTAAATCATTATGAATAAGAAACAAACTTATATATAACTCGCTTACCCTATCATAGACCTTTTATAGGTAAATCTTGTCAATGAAGGATATATATTTCATCTTCCTTATTGACTGCATGAACCTGGGAGAAATCCCCACTACCTCATGAATGTGCCTTCTACTTAGAAAACTAAATTGTTACTTAGATATAACCTCTAATAATATGGTATTAATCTTGGTTTCATTGCCAACTTTAGTAATGATCTTGTAAATGGAAATGCATAAGAAGATAGGCCTAAAAATCTCAAAGGGTGTAGGAGAATTTTTTTGGGGAATTACTACCCAGAACATCAGCTTTTAAGATCCAAGATAGCCCCATTCTTTAGGCTCAACAACCATTAATAGATTATATTAAATGCAATCATAAAATCTCTTGTAGAAATTAGTAGGGGACCCATTATGGTTTTGTATCTTATCCCTTTAGAGGGAATGGACCATCAATTTAAGTTCCTCTTTTTCTATTTCCTCCATTAGACTATTGTCCTTCTATTCCTTTGCAAAATTAGGAAAAGAGGAAGGGATTCATCATAGATTTTCTTAAAAGGCTAGAATTGTGTTAATTTTGGAACTTTCCAACCAAAAAAAACATTATTTCCCACCTAACCATAATGTTTGTATTGATTATTAGTGTCTATACATATGAATTATATATATGTTAGTTGTATTATAATGTTCTATCCATAGGGATTTGTAGTATTATATTTTAATATTTAGAGAAATAACACTTCATGTAACAATGTTTTATCATTTTCATTAGTGACTTAAGTTTTATGTCCATTTTTTCTTATTTTTTATATAAACAAGGATTCCCCTCCTAATTTTTATCACTTACAAGTCTATAACTACAATAAATAAGTTTACTAGAGAATTTTTCCTCATTTAATTGAATTCAAAGATGCAATCCACCCTTGGGCGTGCAAAATCCCCCACTGTTTTCTCTTTTTTCTAGCTCGCTATTGTTAGATTCATGTTTTGGCTACATCAATCATTGTAGTAATAGTTCCCATTTGGGTACACAATAATTGCACGTTAATATTAAATCCTTAAATGATTTTCACTCATGTTTCGAGGTTTAAAAATATGTCAGGGAGTGAACCCAAAAATATGAATAGTGCAGGGTGCAATTAAATATATACAAATTTTGAAGAATAAATGAGGAAACAAATATGGTTATGAGCCCTAGTAAAAATGAGCATGGAACCTAATACATACACCTCAAGCCACAAACTTAAATCTTTGAGGAAAATGAGGAGGATGTAAACCCTTGATGAATGGGAGGTAACACCATTTTGATCTCATCAACCTTCAATTAATATCCCACGACCATGGATTTGGAGATGAATTAGAATTCCATGTGTGTGACTAAGAAATATCAAGTCAAGATTAAATGTACAATTCATTTACAACTAGTACGTAAGTTAAATGAGGCTCTATAACATTTTGATTGTGCATCAAATATATGGGGTAAGAGATGGGACATTAGAAACCCTAAAGTTGAATTTGGCAATCTCATATACACATTAAAGATAATAACTAGGATGAACCCTATGATGTTCAACTCATGCACTTTATACAGTAGGACATGATAGTCAAATAATATGTTAAGAAGTTTTAAGCCTTGGAACTAGAAAACAAAATCTCTACATATCTAGTGTGAAAGGTCAATATCTCAAATATGATTTCATAAATACAAAGTGACGTAAGAATGTTAAAAAGCAATTCTGTGGATAAATCCATTACTTTGGCTAGAAGAGTAGAGAATCATGGTGAAGTTATTAGTAGAAAGGTTCTTGTTTCTACTAAAAAGGGTTGTGCATACTATATGGCCGAAAAATAAGATGGAAACTTTGAAATGCATCCATATGAACAGTTTAAGTGATTCATATTTTCACTTTTTTCAACCTTGTTCCTATTTGAATTCTCCTTGTTCATTTTGTATATTCTATCTATCCCAATTTCGTAGGGTTTGTAATTCGTGACAAATTAAATTTGGAATGTTGATCCAAGTAAGAACAAACTATGTCACATTTTATACATAACATATTGAGAGGAATTTTGGAAGAAGAAGGGAAAAAAAATTCTGAATGCCTTTTGAATTTTGTAGGGTCTCAATAGTTAATAAGGGAAAATTCTTTAAAATTTCTAAGTATTGCATAAATATGGTTTGAGATTGTAGGGATTTCTAAATTTATATGATCCAAAACTTGTGTTTTGCATACATATGGAAAGAATTAGAATTTATTTATACTAGAAATTTGTAAATTTATAGAGGACCAATAGATAATGAATATGGAATATTGTGTTAAAGTTTACAAACTAAGGAGGGGAATAAATAAACTTAGTCCTAAATATAATATCATCTCTAATTCCAATAAAATTATAAAAATTATAATTTATCATAGGACCACATGTAATATAAAGATCATAATAGGGACAATCAACTACTTCTACATGAACCATTTATGTCACCACAAGGAAATAATAAAATTCATATTTATTGGCTCAATGTATTTTATTTATTTAACATGCTTTGTATCCTTCCATTCCACTAGTTTTTATAAATATTATGGCTTTTATTTATATATCTTCTAACTCATGATACTTAAAGTGGAAATCACCCAAAAACATATATAGAAAATGAATTTGGAGGACAATAAGATGCACCCTTTAAGGCTAGGGATGACACTAACCACCCTAACACCCCTATACACTATGACTACTAACTATCCATGTGATATCTACCTCAATCACACCCTAAGACACTATGATATCAAACACACTGACCTAATAAAATTATTGATCTTAAGTTAAAATACTAACACAACAAAAAATATTGCAATTTACATTGATTGAGTAAATTATAGGCATCAAAATGACATTTGTTATCAAACTAGCTCAATGAAACATTGATTATTGAGAGATTGGGAACCACATTGAATGAGATCATTACTATAAATTTTGAGCATATTACATTCTTAATTTGAGATGTTTAACCTCTTTTGAATATTCATATAAGTTGTTGTAGCATCCCTCTTGCATACTTAAAACATAGAATTCATTCTATGTTGTCATCAGATTGATCAATGTAGGTACCAATGAATATGTCTATGTCATATCTATCTTTAGAGAATGAGGGTAATTTAGGAGGAATAGGGGAATATGAGACATCAACTAGATGTAACATGGTGAGATCAACCAAAGGTATAAAGGTTAGAATAAAATTTAGTAGACTCATGGGTTTTTTTCAAGTTGAAGGAGGAACATGTTTTTATGGTGATGAGACAAAAAATGACCTCAAGGTACAAAATTATGGTCAAAATATGGGAACCAAAACAATCCCCCACATTTGGACACTATACTGTATTTTTAAGTTGTATTTATCTTAAGGTTTGAACTTAAATAATGGTCTAGATGGTATATAAATTTGTTCTAAATAACCTACGAGTCATTCATTGGTATGAGGAAGGTATTTTTTAGTTATAATATATGGTCATGCATGTATATAGTAGGTAAGAAGGTGTGTGCATGATTATTAACAACCTTCTATTTTATGTGCTCATAATAGAATTTTGAGAAATTTCACATTTTTTATTTCTTCCATTGGTATGAATGTTATACGATGGGAAAGAAAAACTAAATAGATATCTTAGATATTTATTTAGATAGCAATGGTTGCTTTGAAGAGAGAGGGTAAGGTGAAACACCAAATCAAACTTTAAATAAAACATTGAAGGTGGTAATGTCAGAAGAAATTTAAAATACATATGGATGTGACATTGTCTTACCTGACTTGGAAACTTCCAATTGATGTGTATAAGAAAAACTACTCAGGGTCATGAACGTCTTTGAAAACGTGGCACTAATCCGCTTATATAATAGTATGCCTAGGAGGAGGAAGAGGAGGCCTTGCCCAAAAATCTATAGAAAACCACAAACTTTCCAACTTAAGGAAAGGACATGAATTTTCATGATCATTAATAATTTTAGTGTTTTCAAACTTTCCCTGTCATTAGTCCTTAATGTTTGGTTTTATGAATACTCGTGTCAAGGTGCCTTGCCTCAAAATGTTTCATTACTAGTATTCTCATTACAATGTGGTTATGTCTCTGGTGAGAATTGAGGCACTTTCACAAGACATTCTCATTGAGGATTTTTCACACAGAATTTTCATAAGGAATTTAAAATTATTTTCATAGGGAATTTTAACCATTCATTTTCAATATTTGGCCATATTTTGTAATGTCCCTTCTTGTAAATTTGGAGAAAATTACAATTTGAGCAAATTCGAGCTTAACTAGCCATGACTCTAGAGGATTCCAACTTTCACCCAATGGTCCCTAATTTGAAATGAAATGGTATGGTGATTCTTAGAACATACCAAAGTGGTTTATGTACACTTTTTATCTTACTTTAGACCTCTGCAAACTTGTTTGGGGTTAAGGAAAAACAATGCAAATTTACTAGGAAAATGTGGTCTACTAGTCCTTCTTGGTTTGGTTCCAAATACCATCGATCCTTTCAAAAATTATCATGGATGGATCCTATGGGATTTAAAACATAATAAAATAACTCATACACTCAATTTTTGAATCATAAATTCATTTTTACATGTTACTCAAGTTTGCACAACTTTGGCCAATTTCTAGCTTTAAACTAGTGAAACCCATGTTGAACCAAATGCACCCAAATGACTTAAAATTATGTATATAAGAGTTTATGGGTATTAGTACATACTAATGAATAATATTAATTCTCATTCACTTTCCAATTACCTCTAAAACTTTCTTTTGTCCATAGGTAAAGAAGGACAAAAACACTAGGAAATCGATGTTAAAACCCCCAAGGGTAGACGACACTTTTGGCTCTCCAAATGCAATAAGAACCTCCAAAATTTGAGAATAGAGTATGGTATTGGGTTTTAATTAATAATTTGTATTATATTTTTAAACTTATTATAAATTTCAACATTCTCATGACCACTTTCAAGGAAATTGCTTATGGGGAAATTACATAACTAGCTCGATTTTGACATATGAAAGGTAGAGTTAAAGGTTCAGATCAAAATGTGAAATATAGATACCATAGACATCATAAAAAAAAATTCCCCAAAAGTATTAAACATCATATAAATCCCTTCATGCAAGTCCGGTATACAACTCATTTAGTATGGGAGTCAAATACATGAAAACTAGTGATCTAATAACATGGAATTGCAAGCGTTTCACATATGGATTTCTTGGATTTAGAGACACATAGAATAGGGACATGAAATTACAGAGTAATAAATCATAAAAAAAATTCACAACATCATAAAAATCATATATAATCCCTCATACAAATATAATATAAAACTACTTCAAGGTTGAATCCAAATCCATGAAAACTAGTTATTCAAGAGCATGGGAATGCAAGCCTTTCATACATGTATTTCTGATATTTGGACTTACAGAGCATATATACATGTGATTAAATATACATACATCATATTTCAAATATTTTTCATCAAATATACTCAGAAAATAGCAAGCACCACTCCAACAAGTGCACCCTCAACATGAGAGTGTGGGCGAATGGAGGAGAAGGAATGCGAGAATAGGGAAATAGATGAGAATTCAAACTGTATAGAACTTCAACCTGAAAATAAAACTCATTAATTAATATCAAATTATAGGTATTAATTTTTTCTCCATAAACCAACTTTTAAAGGAATCCAACTCCCTTAAAATTGGTTCACAAGCATGGAGAGTGAACACTCACCGTGCAATGAACAAGCAAAAGCTCTACAAAACGCCAAAGTCCAATTAAAAAATGAAAAAAATCAATTATCATTCCTCATTACATCCTTTTATTAACTTCATGAGGCATACTAAGGTCGAATTTCCCTCCATGGGCTTCCTCCAACTCACCTTTGTGGTTTAGTAACTCCTGGGACACATATCTTCCTCTTCATGCTCCAATTCTTTCCCCAAATTGAATGGATGCCTATAGCTTCCAAATTCAACCTATTGGTGTATATTTTTATCCCTTTCATGTCATATTTTTCATATTTCTGAAATCAGGTCTTAATTCTTCATACTTGTCATAGAATCTTTCATCATTTTGTTGTCAAAGAGTGCGTGGAATCTCCTTCCAAGTGGCACACATTGTCTTCTAGTCTCTTCATCTTCCAAGGGAGTTACTCTCCTTTAATAATTAAAATAGCTTGGATAATTATATTCTATTTGAAACCACATCACCCTCCAATAACATTCCATTACCCATGTGTTTTAAATTGGATGAATATCATGCCAAGTGTGTGGGGAATCTAGTCACCCAAAGGCTCCACAAGCTTCCAAGTTTATTCATGAACACATGCCACCTTGTTTTCGTAGAATTTGTCATTTATGTGACACATTTAAATGTGAATATGGTAAAATAAATTCCTTTTGGGTCCCATGGCCCCTTACTACAAAATTTATGTCTCCATATCAACCTAGGGAACAAGTAGATGGTGAAACATTATTTGCAAGTAGTCTTATTTAGAAATTATTTAATTGGGGACATGAAATATTCAAGGAATATATATGAAACATTAATCCATGAGATTGACCTAATCAAATTTAAAATGTTGGAACATATTTCCCATATAGACCTTGGTTAATAATCTTTGCATAAGGTTCCAAGTGTTTACTGTAAATTGTTCCATGTGAAAATGGTTCTAGTTCCTAGTCGAGTGTCTTGGATCCTAGTTTGTCCACATATGACCCACTTATACTAGTGGTTATTCCATAAAATATTGTTTGTCCACTTGCCACCTCCTTTCCTTATTCTATGGATTCAATGCACCCCTCTATGCTACATTTATGGGGTATTTATTGCATGTCTCTGTTTTAAAGAGACTGGGTGCGCCCTCCCTAGGATTTGGTCAATTTACTCATTAATGACCACTAGTAAGTCACTTAACCACCTCTAGTTCCCTCATCATGGTTCCTTTAACACTTGTTGACTAGCCTAACCACTTCATGGTCCATATAGGTTCATTTCACCATGTTATGGCCACTACTTCGAGTTACACTTGGCATAATGTCATAGATTGGGGGAATTAGTCAAGATAAGCCAGCATTAATGTGGGCTACTCAACTCTCCACTAACCCTATCAATTTAGTCTCTTGAGATAAACTATATATTTTACTCCTCTCATTTAATAATACACGATGGAAGATCAATCCACTTGAGTGTTTTACTCTTGTGTTCTACTTAATATTTGCTTCATATTTCTTATGTTTTCCTATCTTTATCTTTGGTAAATTCTAAGTGAAGCTTGATATAGTAAATATAGATATTGGTGGGGATTGCACATGATTCAGAACATATTGTTGTTATTTTTTGCATTCCAAAATTTAACATGGTATCAGTCTCTATGGGGTTCTAGTCTTGCTTCCAAAATAGATTTCCAAGTTTTGTTTGCAGGTGCCTACAATAGCTTCATGGATTTGATTTCTCATGAATTTGTTCAAAATGAAGAAAAAGAAGTATATGGAGATTCAACAAATTATCCAACTCAATTTTATTCCTCTATGGGTTCCTCTCTTTACCAAGAATATATTTTTCATGAAGATAAAATGCGTGTTGCTTCCATCAATACTATTGAAGATCTATCTCTCCATTCCATGTATTTCTCCTATATGTCTTCTATTGTGAATGTTGAAGATGGGTTGCTAGTTGGTGATCATAGTGAGCCTTCTCTAAAATACGGGTTTTCTTAACATGAGAGTATTGGTTCGAAAGACGGTCAAGGAGAAGTTTGGAAATCAAGTGAATATTTCACATTGCTTCACTCTCTTTTGCTTCCTATGTATTCCTACACCATGACTAGTAAAATTGCTTCAAGTTCATTTGAAGTTGGAGAAGTCGTAGTCATCACAATGACACATTTTGGACTCTTGTTCCTCCTCCTTGGAGCTGATTACAACCTTCTTTCAAATTTGATGCTTCAAGAGCATTATGATTCTCCTAGGGTCACTTATTCTCAAGCACTTCAAGTCACTTTTGGACATGTCACCCTATTTGGTTCGAAGTTCAAGTCAGAAGAGCAACCTTCGCTCTCTTATTAGTGCATTTCAGTTTTTTTACATAGTCCCGGGATTCATCATGCAGTTGTACACATTTTCGAGTTGGTTGAGCACATTCCACTTCCTCCCAAGAAGAATATTCCTCAATATATATTCATTTAGTTTGGAGAGTGTACAAATTTTGGTTTCCCTTTCATGTCCATTTTTTAGGGAGGATTTTACCCATGTTGTTTTGCCTCTTTGCTGAGTTCATATGGATTAATAATGTAAAGGGTGACCATAATTCTTGTTTCTTGGTCCCTCAATAATTTCTCACGACCTTTTTGGCTTTAGGGAGGGTGTTGGAACATATTTCCCATCTATACCTTAGTTAATAATCTTTTCATAAGGTTCCAAGTGTTTATGTAAGGTGTTCCATGTGAAAAATGTTCTAGTTCCTATTCTAGTGTATTGGATCCTAGTTTGTCCACATTTGACACACTTAGACTCGTGGTTATGCCATAAAATATTGTTTTCCCACTTACCCACTCCTTTCCTTAGTCTATGGAGTCAATTCACCCCTCGATGCTACATTGATGGGGTAGTTATTACATTTCCCTATTTTAAGGAGACCGGGTGTTCCCTCCTAAGGATTTGGTCAAATTTATCATTATTGGCCACTACCAAGTCACTAAACCACCTCTAGCACCCCCATGATGGTTCCTTTCACACTTGGTCCATCTAGGTTCATTTCACCTCATTATGGCCACTACTTGGAGTTACACTTGGCACAATGTCATAGATTGGGGGAAATAGTCAAGAAAAGCCAGCATTAATGTGAGCTACTCAACTCTCCACTAAGCCTTTCAATTTTACCTCTTGAGAGAAACTATATATTGTACTCATCTCAGTGAATATTACACAATGAAATATCAATCCACTTGAGTTTTTTACTCTTGTGTTCTACTTAATTATCACAATGGCACATTTGGGACTCTTGTTCCGCCTTCTTGGAGCCGATTACAACCTTCTTTCTCTTTGGTAAACTTGAAGTGAATATTGCTCTACTAAATCTAGATCTAGGTGGGGATTTTAAATGATTCAAGACATACTGTTGTGATGGTGTGCATTCCAAAATTTAACACACAAGTTCCTCCTCCCAAACTTGGTTATAATTTTATTTTTATTTTTTTTATCATAAAGTTATTAACACCAAGCCTTTTCACCAAGGCATTTTTATAGGGCATTTCATGGCATACCTCTGAAACCCTAATCCATGACCTTTTTTTTGTAAATAAAAATGACTATATTATTAACAAAAACAGGTTACATTTCGCTCATACAGAGTTTCAGATCATCCATACACTTATAGAAAACCATCCTTCCATGATTGTTCTACCCTAGGTAGGATTTAAAAAGATACCAGACCCTTCTTTAATTGGATTAACACCTATCTTAAACTATCAGCTATAGATCCCTAGAAATGAAAATAAATATAATTAAGTACTCTATCGTCACTAGATTAAAAAATGATCCTATCCATGGACGACGACACCATCATTACAACCTTCAACACACTTTCCCTTCTTCGTGTCTTTTTGGCCTTTTATTGTCTGGCCCTTCTCCAGCTTCTCAGTGGTATATCTAGTGTTACCTAACTAAGGATGGGGAGCATAGAACTCTAGACCCAGCTTATTGGAAATTAAGTATATCTTTCAATGCATCAGGTGAAAATCCTTGTAGTGCTCCTTCTAGGCCTGCACCGGCTCCTGGTCCCCCTATCTTTTGCTAACTCCCTCCATGGCCACATGGGCCATAAGTATTTTCATCACCCAATACACCATAATTATCCTCTCATATACAAAGGCCCTTCCCGTGGTGGTACCTAGGTCCAGTACCCATTCTTCAACTTCCTCGTGTATTTCTTCCATGGGAATTGTCTAAACCTCTTCCCACAATTCCTTCTCAATGGCATTAATCTCATCGCAGACAACCATATGGATGTGATCTCGAGAAAATGAAACCTCGTTCCTCTCCTAGTACTAAGTGTGGGTTATTCTCCGTCCTGCTCCCCTTGCACTATTGTCGGCTGCCCTTCTCCCCCCACGTCCCCTAGTTCTTGAGGGCATATCAGCTTCGGCATGACCTTTCCTCCTTGGTGCCATCTCAGAATTCAAAAGAAACTAGCTGATAGAGCTAGAAAACCATACCTGTAACTACTAGCAGCCAGCAAACACTCTCTAGGATTAAAGGAAACTACCTTGATGGAGCTGCATGGATTTTGGGTTGAAAAGCATCATATGTCGCTTTGAATTATAGCAAGTGAAACTATAATTACTATAGTCGGATGGCTCACTACTCCTCTTGTCACTTCCTTTATTTCGTTGTCTTTAGTAGTACTATTCGTATTCTTCATGATTGAAATCCCCATGTCCTGATGTGGGGACTGGATCACATCCTCCCTGAATCTCTCAGATCATTGATCAAAGTACTCTTATGTATCTTGTGCAGAAGTGGAAAGGCCTATCCCTATCCAAGATTGATGGTTATTGTGGGTTTCCCTTACTTCCAAATGATGTGGCAATGCATCACCTGTTCATTCCCTCCTGCATGTCCCATCACCATGTGATCCAGTCTTGCTAGGTGTTGACATCAGTATATCCATTGCTCTCCTTTGAAATCTTGTAACTTTCCTTCTCGATGGTCGAGTCCTCCTCCCACCCCCACATTGGTCATCAGGTCGGTGACCTTATTAGCGTCCCTCCTGACGTGGATGAAATGCATGGCTTCGGTAGTGGTGAGGAGACTTCCCAATGTTTCCAGCCTACTCAACAATCTCCAGTTGGTAGAAATTTTTTCAAGTATATGTCGCATGGAGAATTTCCTTTCCATCTGGACGATGACGAGGGAATCTCCTTTAATTGTCACCAACAACCAATCCTCTCTGGAAACTAGCTTGAGGCTTTACAGAAGCCCTTCAATCTCAGAAGATTTGTTTGTTTTGAAACCAATTGATTCATGATATACTTTAAGTATCACCCCTTTAGCATACCTGCAAACACCCCCATATCTTGTTGAGCCCGGATTTCCCCAAGAGGCACCATCGAAGTTAAGCTTATAATATCCTATCAACAGAGGGGACCAAGAGTTTGGGATGGAAGGTTGGAACACTAGATTTTTCTTTTGTAGCCCATCTATTTCATTTGTACCAATCCCACATCCTTCATCTATTCTACCATCCACCTCCAAGAATTCCTTGTCACTTTTCCCCCACTGCTTATTTCGAATCATTTCTTGGATGTTGTGAACTAACTGATTCCATACTTCCTCCTGAATGGATCTCCTATCCCAGAATATTCCACTGTTCCTGTCCTTCCATAAAACCCATAATAGCATTTTTGGAAACATCATCCATATCATTCCAAGAATCGGGTTTTTCAAAGCTTTCACATTCCACTCTTTGAGGGATTGATCTGGTTTCCCCTTAAATATGTCACTTCTACGGAAAATGGTCACTCCCTGATCCCAAAGGGAGGAGGCCTAGGGACACTCATAAAGGATGTGATCCTCTCCTCTTCATGGAGACAAAGGAGGCATTGTGTGGGACCTTTCAGACCTCTCTTATTGAGATTGTCCCCTGTTAGTATTCTTCATTTCAAAACCAGCCGATTGAATGTGGCTACTTTCAGCCAAGGATTCATGGTCCATACCTTCCTCCATATTTCCTCCTGCTCTTCCTCGCTTCTAGTATTGATGTTGAATACTCCCTTTGGTAGGTATCCCCATTTGATCTTGTACAGACCTTCATGTCTTCAGAAACATCGCTCATTGAGAATATCCATTAGATCTTGAGTCTCTTCAGCATTTGTTATTTGTTCCCACCATTCCTGCTCTTGCCATTTCCTATAGTCCCTGGTGGAATTTGTTTCTTCCCATAACTTCCTAAATTTGGTTTTTCACTCTCTTATTCATCTTTCCCTTATATCTTGCCACCTGGGATTGTCCTGAATTTTTGGAAACTAGTTCCATGAATCATCCCAAAAATTCACATCCAGGTCATCTTTGATCTCCCAAAAACTGTGGTATTGCACCAGCTTTTTATTGCCATGGGAATTCATCCATATGTGCGATCCTATTTTCTCTTCATTGAATCAAATCAGGTCACAGACTGGCTTTTCTTGGACATACTTTACATGCCACAGTTTGGCCCATGGCTCAGTAGTATGACTACAACACCTCCACCATATTTTTCCGCCAAGGACCCCACTTACGACTTTCGGTTCCGTGATGCCCAAAACCCTCTTATGCTTTGGCTGACAAACTTTATCCCATCCTACCGAGGTAATATTCTCTTTCTCTTCCTTGCCTCCCCATATGAAGGTCCACTGAAGGTTGTGAATTTTATTGATGACCGCTTTCAGAGCTGCCAGAACCAAGAAAATATAGATTTGCATTGCCTGCAACACCGCCTTGAATAAGACTAGTTTTCTCAGGAGGTTTAAAGGTCCCAAATTCCATCCTGTGACCTTCCACCTCATTCTATCAAACAAATACTGCCACAATACTTTCGTGATAGTCCTTTATGCCAAAGGTGCACCCAGATATTTTGACGGGAAAGAACCCAACAAGAAACCTAGGATCCAAATTATATTCCTCTCAGGTAATCCTGGGGGTATTGAAGAAGAAAACCTGGGATTTCTCTGGGTTGAATTCCAGCCCTGAGGCCTTGGAAAAGAAAGTAAAATATATCTTAAAAGTCCTTGCTTCTTGAACTGAAGGGTGCCCCATTAACATAGTATGGTCTATGAATTATTGGTGTGTCTTTTTATCCATCCCTCCATGAAGATTTAATCCCCTTATTTCCCCTCTAGATGTATGATATTGGATGATCATGTTGAGCTCTTCTACCATAATAATGAATAGGAAATTAGAGAGGGGGGTCCCCTTGTCGAATTCCTTGGGTCGGGTTCATAATTCGAGTAGGCGATCCATTCAACAAGATAGAGTAGAAGGTGGTTGTGACCATATTCATGATCTGCTATATCAACTCTCTTCCAAAGCCAAATTCTCCCATTATGCCTCTCATATAATTCCAACTCAATTTTTCATAAGCTTTGGCTATATACAATTTCATCATCATATCTGGATTTTTGGTGATTTTCAGGGAATGAATGTCTTCATGAACTAAGATGATCCCATCCAAGATTTGTCTCCCTTCAAAAAAACTCGATTGCTTCGTGCCAATCATGATGGGGAGAATCGGTTTCAATCTATTGACTATCACTTTTGAAATTATTTTGTATATAACATTGCACAAAGATATAGGTCTAAACTTACTCGGTGTGTCTTCTCCCTCTGACTTAGGTATGAGGGTCAAGAATGTTGCACTGAATGCCCTCAAGAATCTCTAGGCTTGACATGATTCTTCTATAATTTCCCACACTTCTTGTTTTATTAGATCCCATAAATAGTGGAAGAAGCTTGTCGTGAATCCATATAGTCCTAGATATTTCCCAAGAGTCACTTGCTTCATTTCCTCTTCAACCACCTAAAGATATATGGGATTTGTCAGCATCTCATTGTGTTCTTGAGTTACCACCATTGGGATGTGTCGGGTGATTTTTTTGATGTCTTGTTTCCTATCAGCTCGTTCCTCAGTCATGGCGTTTCTTAAGTGTTTAACCAACTCTTTCTCAATTTACCCTCTGGTTTAAGCCCATTCCCCACGAGTCTTCCTTTGTTTATGAATCTTTGACCTATGTCTATTTTGAATCATCGTATTGTGAAAGAATTTGGTGTTCCTCTCTCAATACTGTAGCCACTGGTTTCTTGACTTCTATTTCCAAAATATTTCTTCTTGTCATTCCCTTGCCATCCATTGGGAGAGAATATATTTCTCCTTTTTCCCGATGTCTTCCTCATACCCTTCCTCCATACCTTCTCCTTGAATTTCTTCCAGTCTCTCTGTCAGAATCTTTTGTCCTGGAATATGTTTCTAAAGTATTCTTTGTTCCACATGCATATCCTAGCTTTAAGAGCCTTCAATTTTTGCTAGAATTGGTACTTCTCGAGTTCACTTCTGGACTAGGGCGTCAAAGTCTTTGTGTTCGAGCCAAAATTGTTCAAATCTTAACGGTTTTCTGATTGGGTGGTCAGACCAATCCCGTCGGGGGCATAGTGGTTAGCGATCTGATCTGACCACTGGGAGGACACTGGCCAATATTTCTCCTGCTTCTCTGGCAATGTCCTCTGATACAAAGAATCTATCTATTCTATAGGCCACATGATGCTCTCCCCCTCGTCGTTTGTTCCATTTGAACAACCTGTTTCATGTCTCCATTTCAATGTGTTGACTTTGTTCCATGAAGTATCTAAAAGTTTCCTTGAATCTATCCAGGATCCTCCTTGCCCCCTTCTTTGCTCCCAGGGATGTTATCATATTGAAATCCCCACCCATTATCCATGAGTTATCCACGATTTTCTCTTTTATCCAGCTCAAGAACTCTATAAATGTTGGTTTCTGGGGGAAAGCATTCATGCCATATATGTTTGATAGAATTCCTCTTACTCTTGATTCCATAATCATGAATTTTGTTGATATGGAGATGCGGTTCACCCTCCAATCAGTTAGGACTATCGAGTTAGGGTTTCACAAGATCACCATACCTCTTATCGTCCCTATAGAATATATCACTATGATCTTACATCCTTTCCAAATCCTCTATCCTACCTTATCAAGAGTTTCAGACTTACACTTTGCCTCATGAAGAAAAAGGATAGTCGACCTTTCCTTTTTTATCTTCTTTTCCATGGTTTTGATCTTCCTGGTGTGATTGCATCCCCTTGTATTCCATGATATTATCTTCATTGGTTCACTCTATTGACTTCATAGAAGGTTGCTACTATCGTAGGATATTGTCCTGATTTAATGATTTTGACCCCTATCTCTATGATCCTATGTTTATTCGTCTTTCTTCCTCTCCTTGTATCATCCTCTAGTTTCTTTCTCTTACTTCCCTTTTGTGGTTCAGCTGCTATCCTAAGTTGTTATCGTGCCCTAGTCTTAATGATCACTTCTTGAAGAAGCTCTAGTTTCCTTCATGATACATAGCCATTTCCTCTTTTTCTCATACTCCTTCTCAATCTCATCTAGATCTAACTCTCCCAACTCCATGTCCATGGCTCCATCTTCTTTCATGGCTTCTATGTGCTCGCCTAGCTCTTTCTCCTTGCCTTCATTTGATTCCTCTCTACGCTGTGGAGGCATTGGGGCATCATCCTTCCCCTCCCTGTTATCTTCATCCTCCCTCTATGTCAGGATCTCATAATGATTGTTGCTAGATGGGCCTCCCCCCTATGACCCTTGACTTGCTGCTGCTGGGGACCCGATCTAGGCTTCCTTTTACTCTGGATATGAACAAATCCCTCTTGGTCTACCATCTTTCCCTACGTTTACTGGGTCGACTGGAGTTGTTGGGAATTCTTTAGGAAATTTCGACTAAAATGAACATAATCATGGCATTGTCTGCATCTAAATGGAATGTGTTCGTAGTAGATTGGTTGCATCCAATACTCATCTTCCCAATTAATGAGGATGGCTTCAAGTATCTCTTTTGATAGGTCCATATAGACGCAGATACAGGAAAACTTAGTGTGCCTCTGTTGTTTATTTTGTTCTACTATTTTCACTAATTCCTCCAGCGTGTTCCCTATATCTTGAAGGATTTCAAGATCCCAGTATTCACATAGTAGGGATTACAATTCAATCCACACTAAGGCCACCCTCATGTCCTCTTTTTCAGGGTTAAATCTCTCTCCTTCCATGGTCTTAGGTAAGGGTCTGCCGAAAAAAAAAAAATAAGGTCCCCCTTTGAGGATCTAATCTCGATCTTCTTGAAGGAAGAAGGTGATTGTAAAGAAACCCTTGGATCCTAGATGCAGATCGTAATTCCCTTTAGGGTTCCAGGTACTCTTGATCCATCTTACCAGATCTCTTTCTTTCATCCATATCCCAATGAATTTTCCTATCAAAGGTTTTTCCTTCCAGAGTTTGACTTTTTCTCTTACCTTATCTAAGTAGATTCGGAGAGAAGGGATTGTCTGAGCTCATGGTAGGTATCGTCCCAGAATATTTTTCGATGGACTATGAGGATACCCCATGTCATTGTTCTCCCTGATCTCTCCTTCACCATTTCTCCATCCATCATCTAGCCTCGCGTCCATCATCATTTCTCTGTTGATGGTGGGTGGGAGGGTTCATCCCCCTCCCTATGGTGACCAGTGGGGGTCCACCCCTTGACACAATCTGGTCAATCCAACCGCAAACCCTTGGGGACTTCCTTTGTGATCTCCTCCCAAGACTCCTGATCTAGGGGATCGATCTCTTCAAATTCCAACCTAGGTCTGTGAACCAATACTCCCTAGGTTCATTGTCACCCTAATCCATTATCTTGAACTAACAAGCGATGGGAGATTTTTCTCCCAATCAAACTCTTTTTCCCAATATTCATAATAATATTTCATATTTATTTATTTATTCCAATATGAATAAGTCACCACATTTTCCAAACATATCTCATAAGGGAAGACCTGGGAGATAACCCTAGATACGCTTCGCAAATATATACAATCCTTATATAAACATAGGGAAGAAACAAAATCTAAACGTCAAACATAGTTAGGGGAAATTCTTGATAATAACTTTGCATTGTTTGAAGACAAGATTTAGAAACAATTAGACACTAAAACAATCATGTCGGAGAATAATCTTGAGAAACTAGAGATAAGATTACAAGAAATAGAAAAACAATCAACCCAAAAGTAGAGGTTGATAATCTAAAATTTGATAATATGAAGAACAAGATTAAAGAGTTAAAAGAAAAACTAAATAACAATTTGGACCTTAATATTTTGGAGGGTAAATTGGATATAAAACCAATCAAAGAGGAAACGAATAAGCTTATATATTTCGACCATGAGCATAGAAAAAAAACCTTGAACCTCGTACTTTTTTGTTTGAAAGAGAAGAACAAAGATAAAACACTGTCACTAGTAATAACAAATATTACATATTTAAACAACTTGTTTTATAGAAGCACGGAGGCTACGAAAAATAATTGAGCACAAAGATAAGTTAATTCATGTTGTGGTAATCTCTAATGACAATAAATATGTAAAGCTAGGTAAAACACAAATCTGAAAAAGGGCTTGGAATATTTAAAAAGGAAGATCTCGATCTGAAATACCAACCCAAATTAAGAAAGGAAGTTGAAAAGGAAAAAGAAGCTAAAAGGGAAAGAAAATGGGCAATAATTAGGAATAGAAAAACTATTATTAGGGATAGAGACAAAAAATATAATAATAAAAAGGAATTTGGGACAATTCAAATCCTCTCTTGGAACTATCATGGATTTTCATGGAGCAAAGGTCCTATGTTAAGTTGGATCCCGAGTGAAATTGATATTATATTGCTTATTTGAAACTTGGGAGCATGAAGAATCTAAGGTACCTAACATAGAAGGATTTGTCTTATGGTTGATATGGAATAAGATATCCTATAATAAAGGAATTGGAGGCATAGCTTATTACATAAAGAATAATTTTTTTCCTTCACTCATAATATCCTTTCAATCAACACTTGTGGATGCAGATTTCATACATCAATGCTAAGAATAGTTATATAGAATTATGTTATTTTTCACTTGTTAATACTACATTTTATAAGAAGCAAACCCTACATAAAAAATGTCCTTACAATGGCTTGGAACATGATATTTACATCCTAAGAAATGAAGGAAATATCCTCTTGTAGGTAGAATATAATGCTATAACAACAAATAAACAAGTTATTGTCTTAAGGAATGATTCCAACCTTAGTCCTCTATGTTTAAATGAGGATCTTGTTTTATCTAGAAGATACAAAAGAAAATTTGAATACTTAGTTGATATTTTTTTTCTTATTGAGCTAATCTATCTTTTTAGTTCTCAAGATTCAATAATTTGCATCAACCTTACAAAGTGGAAAAAATACAACCAGATGGCTTATATTCATGGGCTTGGTTGTGGTATCGTAGATCATGTGATATTTGATATACCTATATACAGCCAAACTATAGTTTTGAAATCTTAAATGACCATGTGCCCAACTCTGATCATAGACCTTTAACCCTAACTCTAAACTTTTGCATGAAGATAAGACCCATAACAAATAATTAAAATAACCAAAATCACTTCATCTTCTATAGTAAAAAAATAAAACTAAAAGTATTTGGATATTGAATTAAGCATGCTATCAAATAACAACAATATTGAAGACCACTATCATAATTTTACCACAATCCTCTCTAATTCCATTAACAAGTTCTCTACCATAGGGTCATGTAGAAGGAAAAATAGAATGACCAACCCTTAGTATGATAAAGAGTGCAAGCATGCTAGAAAATCCATTAAGGATGCTTCTAGCGAATCCTTAAAATGTGACAAGATATATATATATAGAAAGGCCTAATTAAAAGGAGAAAAGGTACTATATAAAGAGAAAGTAGAGAAGCTTCTACACCTCTATAAGATAAATCCTATGAAATTCTAGACACAAATTCTAAGTCATAAAACAAAACAATACAATATGATTACCATAAGCAACTAGAATTCCTACCTTGATGTCATGGAAAACATTCAAACCCTTTCTACAAAGGAAGAAATTTTATCTTTAGAAGACATAGAGATTGGGTTTAACCAGCTCACAAAAGGGAAAGGTAAGGACATTAAAGGATACTAAGGACAAATATTAAAAAAATGGTGGGCTTATCCTCATCCACGTGCACTTTAATATATCAATGAAGCATCGTTTCCCTAAGGGGTTTTATGACAATGATCAATGGCCTAAAACCCTAGTCAAAAGATCATTTTTTAACTTAATTTTCCTATTTTATGATTTTTCCCATTTTTCTTATGGGAATGCATGGTATGACAACATTTTCCTCCCTTTTTGTTTCCTTTACCTTATATTTGTTTTTATAGTTATTTTCAAAAAGAATGCAAGGGATTAAATGGTTGATTTTCCCGTGAAAATTTGACCAAAGGAGCTCAATGTTGGACCCAAAACATATGAAAGAAGAACAAGACATGGATTTCATCACCGAAAATGAATTTGTGAGTGATTCTTCATTACGCATCCAACGAATTCATCTAACACCAACAAGGCCCTCAATTTTAACCAGGTATATCTTATTCTAAGCACTAATTTTATAGTGTGGCTCACAATAACATGATATTGTGAATGTTTCCATTTAGTAATGTGGTGTTAGAGTACTTCAATTATGTCAAGTAAAAAATATGTTTTTTATGTTGAAACCTATGAATTTACCTACCTATAAGTGTTTCTAGGGAAGTTGCACATACCACACACTTGAAACAAATTTGGAGGCATGCGATAGCTTAAGTGAGTCATCCAATATCGTAATGGAAAAAATTATGTGTCATTAGAAAAGTATCGAAGTAATATATACCCTATAAACTCTGAATTTCTATTTCAATGCCAAACATTAACACATATTAAACTATCAACCTCTACCACCAAAGTACTTCCATAAAACTAGTCTTGATATTGCGAAAGTTCACTCTCAACAACTAGTGATAGGAACCATGCATATGATATACCATTGGAATTTTCTTGGAAAACCCCACAATATCATTAGGCCTAAATTTTTCTTTGTGTTTGATTCAGAACACAATCTAATTAGGAATTCCTAAATGTGAAATGTATCTCTAAATTAGACATGCAACTCACCCTTGTCTCGTTTGCTCATTCCAACTCTTTTTATGAGAACTATGAGATAAATTTATTGGATTTTGTAAAAATGAATAATAATTGTTTCTATATTCTATGCAAGACCTGGCTTAGATAAAGCCTACCTGGTGATCGATGAAACGATCAACATTGAAAAAAATGTAATTTGTGCTTACGTTTCATGAAATTTGACCTCATCGACCTATAGATTTGCTTTTATGATATGGGAAGGTTTTAAAACTTAAAATAATACCTTTATAGATTCCTTAAAGGTCAAAATATAGGGATCCCAAAACAAGACAAATAAGGTCAAATTTAAAATGATTATGTGTTGATGAAATCTTATTGGGCACTCTAGATTTAATAAATAACATTAACATATATTGAGGGTGATAGTGGGATAAGGTATATTTTAAATTTGAAATAATATAGCCCGAATAAACAAAACTCGTCGAGAAGGACCTAACCAATCTAAAACTGAAATACCATGACAATCTTTTGCTAAAAACTAGTGAACTAACATTGATGATTGATACTCTTAGAGTCTTTGATAAGTCAATATGAACTTGAACTAATTATCACTCTATCCCTCTAATAATATTTAATGCGACAAGATTTATACTAAAAATTACTCCTAGAGTATTCTTTGACTAAAATAAATGTTTGAAATGATACTCCAATTCGATCATCTATAGTGGGGATTTCTCCCCTACTACGTGCAAAACCACCTACCTTAGATCAATTGGATCTAAGGGTAGATTTCATGGTGCAAAGTATGTCTCAACCTTGACTTACAACAAGCAATATCAAAATATTTTTATGATGACAAGCCCCAACACGTCATTAGTCCACTCATCACCCCCTCTGGCAGTCCAGATGATGACGAGTGGTCCCATGCACACTAGCACCCCCACGTGACAGACGCTCAGCTTGATAGCAATCGAAATGTGGCAATTTTTGGGGATGATTCCATTAGCAGGATGGATGACGGCGAGCCTGATCTTCCACGCAATTCCAGTCCCCTCTAAAATTAAGGTTTGACAAGTTCAGTACAGAGCAGTAATGGTCAACCATTACACTCCTCAGATTTAGCGCACAATGGCTCCTTCCAGTCTCTTCACCCTCCAGCTCTCGCACTTCGTCACCCCTGCTCTGCTAAGCCTGCTAAGCTCCAGCCCTTGCTTGGCTCTACTCCCGCTCAGCATGCTCCTGTGCAGTCTCATCCTTCGCATTTCACTAAGTTCCTCTCGCTCCATCTCCAGACCCTCCCACGCCGGAAAAACCATGTCGTCACGTCAACGAGGACCTCCCAGGGGCGAGGGAGGCCATTGTAGGGCTGGAAACCCCTCAGTGCCACCCTTCCATCTAGAAGCCAACAATCAAGGATATGAAGAAGAGGTGTTGGAGACACTGAGAACCCTGTTTGACGATTGGGAAGACAAATTTTTCGGCTCTCTCACTGCTACTACTCGCACCTCATCCCGCAGGGGCAATTATTGGATTTTTAAAAATCTTCTAACCAGGATTATCCTCTGCGCTGTCAACACTCCACCATCCAACCCAGCCAATTTCAAACTAATCCCTCCCCCTCCTCGTCTGCCTCCTCCTCCCCCTCCTCCTCCGCCACCTCCTCTTCAGGACATCCTCACCTCTCTGCAACGCCAGTTTGTTTGAAAAAAAGGAAAAGTGGTCAAGAAATCGTCACGTCTGCCAGTAAAGCAGCCCTCTCTCGACTCGGGAAACACCAAGGACAGCGACTCCATTGGCAGCGTCAACAAACCAAACAAGAAGACAAAGAATTGCAAGGAGCATGAATTACAATGGGGATCCGAATATTGCTGCCCAATCACCAAGGTCTCATACAAGCCAATGTAATTCCAATTGTTCAAGTTCTCCAGGTTTTTAAAGGTTTTTATATCAGGTTTCCTCCAGCTGTCTAGTCAAGGTCAGCTCTAACTTTTAAAGATTTCAGACAATTATTTTTTATGTTTAAGATCTATTTTCCCCATAATGGGGAGGATCATTTTTTGCACTCTTGGCCTGCCCCCTTTGGCTCGGTTTCATTTTCCAAAAACATGCAGACCTGTATTATTATTTGTACTTTTATCTTTCCTTAATAGATTAGTTTTGAACTTACAAAAAAACATTGATGATTGATACTCTTAGAGTCTTTGATAAGTCAATATGAACTTGAACTAATTATCACTCTATCCCTCTAATACTCTTTAATGCGACAATATTTATACTAAAAATGACTCCTAGAGTCTTCTTTAACTAAAATAAATGTTTGAAATGATACTCCAATTCGATCATCTATAGTGGGGATTTCTCCTCTACTACATGCAAAAGCACCTACCTTAGATCAATTGGATCTAAGGGTAGAGTTCATGGTGCAAGGTATGTCTCAACCTTGACTTACAACAAGCAATAACAAAATATTTTTACGATTTTATATTTTTTCTCTAACTAATAAAACAAATGAATAAGCATACCTTTAAATTGGCAAACTGCATCCGTTTGAGGAAATGGTATGTAGGATCCCACGATCTTGGTCTCTATTTGTCTCTAACAAGGGGTTGTCACTAGGAAAGGAATCAAGGGTTACATGGAGTGAACTCGATGTGCAACGTGGGATAGTTTGGTGAAAGGTGTGTGAATTAAGGAATTAAGGAAAATGAAAGTTCAAAAGTTGTTATGCGGAGACCTTCACAATGTATTTATAGGATGATCCAGGACTTTCTTACCAATGGTATTGACCCATGTTTTTTCATAGTGTATGGTATTTATCCATGGTTGTTGACGCATTCTCATTTTAGGTTTTTTTTTCCTTTTGGGGAGAATGGGGGTTATGTTGCAATAAATTCCCGACCTCCCTATATTTATTGGGGAAGGAATAATAATGTTTTGGACCAATTTTGGTGGAATTCAATTGTGAAGGTCAAAATGGAGGAAATATTGGTGGGATTATGATGTATAATTATGGTTTGGACCATAGAGAGCTATGTGGACAATTTTTGGTGTAAACACCATCTACTGTATCAGGAAGAAATGCAATGTAAAATAACATGTTGAACCCAAATTTGATTCTTGGGTCAACAAGTACCTCTTGTGGGGTGGGCTTATGTGACTACTAAAATTCTAGTGTAAAGAAACGTGATCTTTAAAATTCAATGGTGGGTGACACCAGAAAGTAACATGACTTGGTGACAAGCAATGATAGTTGTACTTATATTGGAAATAACTCATTGTGTACTAAATCTATGGACATTTCAATTACCATTATCTTTCATTATAAAAGAATGTACTTGGATTTCAAAGAATACAAGATGGGAGGAAAGAGATATGCAAAGCATGTGTAGCAAGGTAACGACACACATCATCCTTTGAAGATGAAAATCCATGGATTTAAGTGAGTGTTGGATCTAGTAAATTTTTAAATACGTGAAAACACCCATGCTATATAGTGTAGGGAATTTTCTACTATTTTTAATGATTTCTCCATAAATATGTAAGTTTATTTCCTTAAAAAAAATCTAATTATTTTTCTAATTTTAAAAACTTTAAGGAAATGGTGTAAAAAGGGTTTGGTATATGTATAGTGTTTCTACTTATAAACAATTGATGAACATTTTGCTCAAGTACGTTTGATTTTGCAAGAGGAAAGAAATTCATAATAATATACACCTTATATACCTTGGTGGTGTTGTTTTTTCACCAACCAATGCCAAGAAGCGATTACTCAAGGGTTGTGTTGCTTGAATACTATATCAAATGATAGAATCAAAATACAAAGAAAATTATGAAATAATGTACTATTTTATTTTTATTTTACTAGGGGAAGCAGGAAACCCCTAGGTGCACCCACATGGTCTGAGGCATGGGGCACAGGAACATTCAGGGGCTTTTGAACACGTGGCCTTCCATTCACAACTTCTCATAACACATCCATTTACCAATTTATATGCCCCCATGGGAATGACATGCTACACTATCATATGCTATGCAAAAATGATAAATTTGGGATTAAACATCACATACAAAGCATACAATAAAGAAAGATCTTGTTTATGTTAATAATGGGGAGAAGTGAATAAGAGTAAAAAACATTCATATTGATTGAGGAAGCATTGGAGTAGTAGTTGCATGAGGCATCACCTCATAGGTCGTACCAAGAAAGAATAAAATTAGAATATCATGTCCGAAGAATACCTTCCTCGTTGAGAGGGGGTGTTGGATTTTGTGCAACTTCAGAAGTAATTCTTATTGTAATTTTTTGTACCTCATATGGGAGATTATATTGATGTAATCAATCATGTAAACCCTTGAAATAATTAATGTAAACTTGGGGAAGAATTACATAAGAAAAATAATTAAATAAACCTTATTTTGTCTTACCCCGAGACAAGTCGTCCCAATAGGTCAAACTACCCCAAAACAATGGGAAGTTTGCGCCAAACATGGGGAAAAGATGTCAAGTCAGCCCCAGTTTAATTTCAGTGGAAAAATAGTATAAATAGTGTGCACCCTTCCTTATTTTGATACACAACATCTTGAGCACTGCAGTACAAGTTCTCCCTCAACTAGAGAAGTTCGTTGTTGCAGTTAGGAGATTATTTTTTGGGGGTTTCTCCATTGTGACGAGTTCTCTCTTATTTTCTAGGGGTTGTGCTACTACCATTTGGATGTACATCATTATATGTTGAAAGTTTTGAGCTTGAGGGGGGCAATAGTGTTGTATTGTCTATGGAGGTGATAAAGTATCACCATGGTTAAACAAGCTCCACACCCAATTTGTTTATGTGATTTTTGTTTCTTCTAGAGATCTTGGTTTTACAGCTAATCATTTCTAACAGGGTATCAAAGCAGGTCTAAAAGAATCCATTGTCAAAAGCTATAGATTGATATTTCGAGGCATTCCCTCGACATTTCAACAGAAAAAAATACTTGGTAAATTTGCTCTAGGGAAGGCACATCTTCTGGTGAAGGAAGAATCCAATTTCGAGAAGTTTCAGTTTTTAACCTAAGTTCTACTGCTGGAGGTACAGGGGAAATTAGGGTTTCAAGTTTTTTGTTTATCAGTCCACATATTTGGATCAACCTCACCTTATCTCAACTCACCTTGATAGGGAAAATCTATCTGTGTGGTTAGTTTCCCAAAATTCCAAACTCTAATTTTTACCTAGGTCCTGCTAGGGTTTCTAGTTTAGATCTGCAAGCAAGATGATTGGAATCGTCTTGATGGGGATACCAACTTCATCTATTGGAAGTATATAGTTCTTCTCATCTTAGAAGAAAATTGTCATTTGAAGTTTGTCAATGAGAAGGTTCGTGAACCAGAAGCTGAAGAAGATAGGTCTCATTACAAGAAGAATGATGCCAAAGCAAGATGAATCTTGGTGGACTCGATCAGAGATCATTTGGTTCCTCAAATATCGCAAAAGAAGACAACTAAGAAGATGTTAAAAACCCTAAATAGGTTATTTGAGCATATTAGCACCAATGTGACTCTCACATTGAGGAACCAATCATCAAATATGAAGATGTCCAAGTCTGAACCAATTGCCTCTTACTTCAAAAAGATCACAGAACTAAGGGACAAGCTAAGGTCTAGTGGAGAACCCGTTGATAATAAGGAGATTTCCATAACTAATCTAATGGTCTTCCCATATCTTGGGATTAATTCATTCAAACCATAAGTGGTCGAACCAAGTTACCCAAATTTGATAGGTTATGGGCATATTGCAACCAGGAAGAAATGAGAATTGCAGCAAGATAGAGACTTCATGGCACTCAAACTGAAGAGAATCAAGCATTCGTGGCCCATGCCAAGAAAGGAAAGGAAAAGGGAAGAAAGTTTAACACTCACAAGAACCAAGAAAGGAGATCAAATCCTTCTCCAAATCAGAAGAAGAAGAAGAAGGATATCTTTCATATACAATGCTTCAAGTACGAGACATATGGGCACTATTCTTGAAATTGTAGAAGTTCAAACAAAAGGAAGCATGAAGCCCCACAAGAAGTCAAGGAATTATGATTGTTCATATTTATTCTTCTAGTTCTCTCCATATTGAGTTGATGATATGAAGATCTAGACTGTGATGATATTCCAGCAAGAAAATGAATACCAGAGGACTCTCATGATTCCTACAAGAATCCAGTGGGATCCCACCCACAAAACAATAAAAGATAAGTATTTAGATTTTATTGCTCTGATGGATTATATCCTATTATTTTTGGGTATGTTTTATGCAGATCTATATTCCTAGGATCAGGAATTTGTTGAGCATATGATATAGTTTTGTTATTAATAAATCGTAGGCTTATGTAGTACTTGTGATGAACATGATTTATCTCTCAATGTTACACAACAGTTCATGGAACCCTATTGAATGACATATCCCTCTAACATACTTAGATTAGTGCACACCCTTGATGGTATGTTATATTGGAGATAGAAAGCATCCAAATAGTAACCATGTGTGTGTTGTATTGTAGCATTGGCTAAGATGCCTACATACATCTATTATCTATTGTTATTACATTGATTTGATTATGCAATGTTGCTAACCAACTGACGGGATTTGACTTGTAGGAAACGACCATGTGATGTGGCCTACAAGGATGAATGACAAAACTTGGTTGGAAGAACAAGTGATCATGTTTGGATTGGAAGTGGAAAGTCTCTAGAAGCATGACTATCAAAAAGAAGGATGACTTCCAGTCAAAAAAATTAAGTGGAAGTCATGATAGCAGACAGATGAGAACCGAGTTCATACGATCCACAGGCTTAGATGATCTCATGTAGAGATTTGGATATTAGAAGTGAAAGGCTTCTACGGATGTCTGTCTTTTTGCTATATTTGATTGAAGTAGTTACGTTTCAGTTAGAGTCATGGATTTTGGAAGATGAAAGTTACTTAGTCGAATTCTAAGGAGACAAAGGGATTCAACTCTCAAGATGAGGATATTGGCCTATTGCATATGATGGTTTGAAACCTGATGAAGTATTCCTAAGTCGATGAAGAACACATTTGATATTTTGAGCAGATTGAGCACGATGAATGTGATTACATCGATGGCATTGTTGTCTTGATTTAGACAAGACAATTAAAGGATCCTTAATGAACCTGGTCATCACCTGGATGGATACTTACATCGTATTTTTGAACTCCTCAGATAGGTAGCAGGATGCTCAAATGCAGAGGGATTAGAATGCTTCAAAATAGAGGGAGACCTCTCTGACACCCTATAATGTGATTATTTCATTCATTTGCATTTCATGTCTAGAATAGGGAAGGATAGAAATGTCCACCCCGATATATTCGATGCCTATGTTAGCTAATATGTGTTCATGATGGGGCTGTACATTCTCCCTGATCACTCCAAGAAGGAGTGGGATATTAATCTCGTGATTATTTTCCCCGCTAAGAGGGAAGGATGATTATACAGGTAGCATGCATTCTCCTTATCACTTTGAAATAAGTGAGAAGATCTCCTAGACATCCTAAAAAGGATAGAGAGGTTGGTGCACACTGGTGCTCCTGTATGATGCTAATACAATTTAGTGATGAGGTGAGTTGCACTGGGCTTAATGTTCACTCATGGTTATTGGTGAATGGCCCCGATGCAGCCTTGTGTAGAAAGCTCGAGATGTTAATGGATCTAGTATGCAACATCAAGCTAAATGTTCAGTCATGGTTAGTGGTGAATGGCTCTAGTGTAGTCTTTGTTAGACTCGATGTGTTGACACAGTTCTTACTCAGATAGCATCAGTCTAAATGTTCACTCACAATTAGTGGTGAATGGCTCTGGTGTAGTCTTGCTTAAACTCAGGGTGCTATGTATCAACTAGTAGTGTGAGGCTCTAGACATAGACATTCTCACCAAGTGAGAGTCTTGGCAATCATGTAGAATGCCGCCCTCACTAAGAGGGAAGGATGGTTTTTCTCCCTGACACTTTATGATGGAGTGGGGAAATTGGTTTCATGATTTTACCCCTTGGTAAGAGGGAAGGATTATTTTACTCCCTGATACTTTGTGACGGAGTGGGTAGAGTGATTATATGATTATATCCCTTTCTAAAAGGAAAGAAATATGATTTAGGCACAAACATCTACCTTTCTTATACCCAGGTACCTATACTCATTCCGGTTATCAGCATGGTATGGGAGAAATCCCATCGATAGTAGATACCAACAGGTAGTAGATGGTCGTGTGAAGCATGTCCAAGTTCTCATCTAGGTATGGGAAATCCCCATTGGAAGTAGAGACAGACTAATAGTAGAAAATATTTTGATTGCAATACTCTCTAATGGACCAAACATCCAAGTTGGATGGAAAGGCCACTACATTCTCCATATTACTATAGGATAGAGTGAGGATATCTATCAGACAACCTGAGAAGATGGAGAGGCCAATGCACGTGCCCAGACACTCAGTAGAGTGGGGACATCTATAAGGCATCTTGATATGGAATGAAGAGGATGGCACATACTGATACTCTTGCACTCATAAAATGATTGGTTGAGTTGGTGCATGTTCACCAAAGGACTGAGTTGAACTTAGGCACATTGTATTAATGATGGATTCCTGATAGAATAATATGATGGATTGTTCATATTCATGGAGCTATTACATGTTATTTAATGGTCTATATTGAGTTAAATCACAAATATTGATTTGCTGACACTTCTCGATGGACTGATATTGTGTTGGAAGACCTTCCTTATGATATAGAATTGTGATGTACATATAATATCTAGATGTTTCCTAGTATGATAATACTGATGATGCCTCCTTGGATAAGAGGGAGTGTTGGAGTAGTATTTGCATGAGGCACCACGTCATAGGTCATACCAAGAAATAATAAAATTAGAATACCATGTCCGAAGAATACCTTCCTTGTTGAGAGGGAGTGTTGGATTTTGTGCAAATTCAGAACTTATTCTTATTGTAATGTTTTGTACCTCCTACAAGAGATTATATTTATGTAATCAATCATGTAAACCCTTGAAAGAATTAATGTAAAACCATGGGTAGGAATTACACAAGATAAAGAATTAAATAAACCTTATTTTATCTTCCCTTAAGGCAAGTCGGCCTTGTGGGTCAAACTGCCTCAAAAAAATTGGTAGTTCTCCCTAAATAGTGGGAAAACTGTCAAGTTGGCCCTAGTTTAATTTCCATGGAAAAACAGTACAAATAAATGGTGTCGCTCCTGATTTTGATACACATCATCTTGAGCACTACAAGACAAGTTTTCCCTCAACTATAGAAGTTCGCTTCTACATCTAGGAGACTGTTTTATGAGTTTCTCCATTGTGAGAGGTTCTCTCTTATTGTATTGGTGTTGTGCTACTACCATCTGGATGTACATCATTCTCTATTGAAAGGTCTAAGCTCAGGGGAGACAATAATGTTGTATTGTCTATGGTTGGGAGGTGATATATCATCACCGTGGTTAAATGAGCTCCACACCCAAATTGTTTATGTGCTTTTTGTTTCTTCTAGTGATCTTGGTTTTATAGCTGAAAATTTCTAACACAAAGATGGGGACTAGACAACCAACCCAAGTGAGGGTTATTTATATCCTCTAGTGAGGGAAAAGACAAAGAAGATCCAAGTTACAAATTTGTAGGAAAATCGAGAGTTGATAGGGGGTTGCATGTTGCACATGGTGGTTTAGGGGTTAAAATAACATCAATTAATTTTGATAGAAGTTCTAAACAACAAAAATTTGGATGTAAAAAGTGAAAATACTGACCTGAGTGGTACTACAAAATGATGGAATATGTGAGCAATGACAAGATTTCAACATGGTGTAAACCTAAACATTTAAAATTCCATTAATAACTATTGTACATAGTTGTGTTTAAATGTATAATTATGATGAAGAAAAACGACATTAAGATTAAATATGATACACTCGTGAGAAATAAAAATTGGGTGTTAAGAGAATTAACTCCAAGGAAGAAACCTAATGATTGTAAATTGATTAAAAGATAAAAATATAATGCATATGGTTGACTGGACAAAGATAAGGAATGGTTGGATAAAATGTTTTTTCCCAGTAGGAATTTATGGATTATAAGGAAACATTTGCTCCAACAATAAGGTTAGTAACAATAAAATTGGTTAAAACTATAACAACCTTCTTTAGATGAAAAATGTATCAAATTGATGTACAGAGTACATTCCTCAGTGGTGATATTTAAGAGGAAGTATTTGTGTGTCAACCACATCGACACTATGTAACTTAAAGGTAAGGAAATTTTGGAATATATGCTAGGTAGATCTCCTCACAATTTTAAATAGGCACTATAGCATCGTGCACACTATATTTTATTAATATCATATAGGGTTTAGATTTGGAAGGTGTTTTTCTGATCTAAATATTTATGTTATAGGTATTGGTGATGATGTAGTGATAATAGTGGCTTATGTGGATGGAATAATTATCATAACCAATGAGATTTGTGTAATTTAGAAGGTAAAATATGACTTGAGCTAGTATTTTAACATGACTAATTTATATCTAAAATTTTGGAATATTGATTTTGTTGTCTTTATGTCAAAAACTTACTTCATAGTTTTAGAATGGTTTATTGTAAATCATAAAGTACACATATGGATTTTAAGGGATAAAATTAGTGTCCATTTTTTAAATCAAAACTAACAAATGAATCAATTTATAGAAAACAGGTGGGAAGGTTGATTTATCTAACAATGGGCTGTTGATGCCAAAAACCATACAAATCAAGCAAGACCTATCAATCACTCTCATGGAATAACAACGTGCACAGAGGGATTGGAACATAGGTTCAAAGCCAAAAATGTCCTTAGTGTTCTTCGTTTGCTTCATTGTATTATTTATCAAGTAAACTGTTACTAACATACAAAATAAGAGAATATAAATAGTGAAAACAATGAGAAAACTTATAACATCAACTTTGCTTCAATACCATGCAAGCTAACAGTAAAACAAAATGTTAAAAGCTTGAGAAATAAAATTTGTGCACATGTAGAAGCAAAACAATGATAATTAAATCAAAGTAAATATAACTAAGTCTCCTAATTTATTCATATATATGATAATATTCATATTTTTCTTCAATGGTACAACTATAATGGTAGCCTCAAAAAATGAGCTTAAAACACTCTCGCCAATCATAGGACTTTAAAAATCCCACAATAATCTACAAGGAATTCAAATCAATAAGTGACGTAAGCTAATTCTAACTCAAGTGAAGTACATAATTTTTGCAAGCATATTAAGTAATTATCCATTGAAATATTAGGATTAGTACAAAAATAACAACAACTTGAAATAATATACCTTAAAGGAAATCCATAATATATACATCCACACACTCCTTGAACATATGAACATATGTGAGAGAATTCTTTTTGTCAACCAACAATATTAAAAATGAATAACACAAAGGATGATGTGAAAAAGCAAAGACTAAACCTCTGATCGGTAAAGCCTTAGCATACCTATTTTCGATACAATTTTCCTTCCCTATTTTTCACTCAAATAGAGGACACAAAACAATTACCAATTGTTTTGAAATAAAATAATATGCAATTATGAGACATTTTAAGGTTTATAATTTGTAAGGTCATATATCAAAAAGTTTCCAAAGATTTATAACATAGGATTAAAATCAGTAAGGATTAAAATCAATAATAAGAGAGGGGACCACCACCTAGTGTCACAACTTAGGGAATTTAGTGCTACAGATTGTGAGCTCTGAAGCTTAATCATTCTCCTTATGGCTCCAAAAATCCCCCCTCCCTTAAAACTTTCAGAACATTGAAATATGCATCCTCCATGAAAATATGTGCACATGACATATCTATCAAATAATGCTAAAATCCTAAAATTTAAATGACGACAGTAGGGCCAAAACAATCATGTTCTCACATCTCGTCAAAATTTAATATTTAAATAATTTAGAGCATGCCTCAAAAATATTTAAAACTTGTTTAAGGCCCCTCCTACAAGTTAAAGTATGGTTTCCTAATGTTAAAAAATGGATAGAAAAAATAAATAAATAAATAAAAGACAACACTTCATTGATAACTATGGGTGATTAAATCTTTCCCAAGAAAAATAGCCATCACCATGAAGAAGAGTAGGTTGAAAGTTGAATCTTCTCCTAAACCAATCATAACTTCTTTCAAATCTAATTTAGAATTTCAGTAAGTCATATCCTCTAGTTGTAATTATGTTGGAGCATAATGCTTTGCATGATTCTCAATGGGGTCATTTTCCTTCATAATGTCCACTCAACCATTATCCAAGGAAACCATGCTTCAAACAATAAAAAAAGACAAGAATAATCAACTAGGATCGTATCCATAATTCTAACTCAATAAATCCTATGCGTAAATCAAATCATGCATGAAGAACAACAATAAATCTAGGCTACCAACTACAAACTTTAATAAAAACATGCATAATGCATCAATAAGTTAATGGTAAGGTAGAAAATAAATAATGTGTGAAGTGAGATATTTTTTTATCTAAGCAAGATCAAAATCAATAAGCAACAACCAATGAATAAAAGTAATCAAAAATAAATCCACAATCAAAATACGACTTGCTACAACATCACCACAAGCCAACTAGACTTTGAATTAATTTAAAACACATCGATAGACCTAGAATTTGCAAAGATTGTTGGGAAAATTCCCTTGAAAACAAAACCATTGCATGCCTCAATGGAACTTTAATACAAAAAAAAATAAAAATGAGAAACAAACTTTGAAATAAAACCTTTAGATCATTGCTAATAACCAAAGACACGGAAAACAATAGCATAAGCATTCAATTCACAGTCATGATAGACCTTAGAAAAATATAATTGAAAGTTCATCCTAATTTAAGATCCACGAAATTGGAAAATGAAAACTAAAACAAGCCCAACAATCAAAACTAGACAACCACACAAGAAACATCCCAAATATTTACTCAATATATTATTACAAAGTTTAGGAAAAAATCAAACCAAATAATAATATGAACCAATAGCATGCACGTAAATAAGGAAGAGAGATACAAGGCTACAAAATTTCCCAAATCCATTATGTCTTCTAGGAAACGCATTACCCATAAATTACAAAAAATATCACCAAGATATAAGGAGTGATAAATTATATTGGGAGTTCATGCACTACCTATTAATAAGGTAAAACTAGAATATGATAACCCATGCAATAATGCTCATAAATGTTGGTCCAATATCAAACATAAGGATCCTGTAATAATTACATAAAGCCCATTACAAAATCAAAAGGCACCAAGTCTAGGTGAAGTCCATTCTTTCATATGAAACATGAGCATCATGTGGATTGTAGGTCGAATACAAACAACAAGTTACAAAAAACCCCATACTACTACCTACCATCATAAAACTCATGTCTATACTCAAAGATGAAAAATAGCCAATAGGAAAAGCAAGCCAAACTATGGAAGCAATGAGGTTGAGGAAATGTCTTCCAACAATTATTCAAGCCTGAAATAAATGTAAAATAGAGTTAGTAATAAAACCCATGTCAATCTTATGAGAATGCTAAAATAATATAGAACCTAACCCTAGTGCTACCATGAAAATCAACCTTCCAACCAAAATTGAGCTGACAGTAGCTCTAGAAAAACACTTTAAAATTACTAATTACTAAATGTGCAAAGTCGACAAAGACCAATGACAACTTTGTGAGTAGGGAAGCGTCAATCCAAAGGCTAGAAATTCTAAATTTTGCCCATAACCTGAGATAATTGGAAATAGCATGGGTAGTAAATAGTAGTAATTGAGACACATGCAAGGCATGGAAAATCCATAGCCAAGAAATTGTCACTCATAAGTAGGAAACAATATATCAAAATTTGCCTCCAATTCCACCCAAATAGAGGTATTTAAAATATAATCCATAAACAAAACCAAATTCAACATCAATTACACTTTAACAAATTAGATTTAAGGAGAAATTCGCAAGTGAAAATTAGCCCAAACCATTAATAAAAAACCAACATTTAAAAAACAAACCAAATAGATATTCTGAGCTTATCGTGGTTCCTTAGATTTTGCACAAAGAGAGGGTGAATTTCCGACTCACACATTGCAAGACAACTTCCAAATACCAACACGAATATAATAAATAAACCCACAACACCAAGCATATATACAAGTCACCAATAATCTCACTAGGCGTAGTCTCAAGGGCCAAGGGCAGGACCAACCAACAAAATCTCTAAAACCTTGCATAAAACCCTTCAAGCCAGCTTTCTAACTGATGAAAAATATTGAGAGAGGATGCAAGGGATGCAACAAGTAGGTGTTTAAATCCAAACAACACTCTCCATTTGATCAACCAAAAATGGTCCACTTCAAATCCCATATAAATCATGCATGTCATTCATACAAATATCCCAAAAAATCCCATAGCAATAGCATCAAATTATGTATCGAATTTTCACCCTCAAATCATTAACGTTCCAAAGTTTACTACCATATTAAATGGACAAGAGTCATAACTTCCTTAGGTAATTCAACCATTGCAATGGTGCCTCCTGATAGCATTACAACACCTTACAACTACATAACCTCCTCACATAAAAGGTGAAACCATATATAACAAGGTGCTAATATTTGTAACCAATAAGAGGCCAAGTCTAGAACACTTGACAAAGCAATGATTCAAATGATTATGGATAGACAAAGCGTGTGACAAGAGTGAATCCAATCAAGATTTATGACAATTCATTTGAGTATTTTCATTACCAACAAGATAAATGGTGAGGCAGATAAACACAAGGGTCTCAATAACAATCATGGTGTTGTGAGAGGTGCTAATAACCATATCACAAGATTCCAATATAAATAATATAAGATCAATTCCATCTGTATGTTGTGCTCATAAACCAAAAGTATCATAACCACAACCAAGTAAGATGCACAATCCATTCAAATTTCATCAAATAATTGGATCACGGTGCAACATGCGAAGGATGAAATAATATGTTTTAGTCAGCATAAAATAACATAAATAACAAGAGCTGCAAAAATACTCTTTTTCAAACAACATTGAGTTTCCTTGCAATAATTGCATCATTTCCTCAATCATTGAAAATCCAACACCTCTACGCAAGTAGATGGTATAACCATCTTCAAATTTTAAGTCATGATTGTAAGTAGTGATGGATCATGCATCAGTAGAATTGGATAATAGTAGGTTCGGCAGAGGTGAGGCTTACATATACAAGGCTTGTTTTGCAAACAATAGAGAAGAATTATAAATATTGTGTGATTCACTATCATTGACAAAAAACTTAGGTCAACACACAGAGACTCCACTAAAAAGGTTGGTTATATTTGAGCCAAAACTTAGAATATTCTTGGTTTTGCAGATAATTAGCAAGGAGACAATAAATAATTAAAATATATAATCACAAATAGTACCATGTAATGACTTAAAAGGAGGAGTAATTTATTATATGTACAATGGTAAGGATCTCTATAAAACGATATGAAGAAAGGGAAAGATAAGAAGAGTAAGGAATAATCTTGTGGCGCTATTTAAAATTTCATATTCCTAGGAAACAACCAATGTTTGGCATGAGTAGAAGGTAGACATTATGGTCCCACATATGTTGATGTTAGAAATATGTAGTGAGTGTTTTCATTTCCTTGAGTCACGAGACCTCGAACCAAAGTAAATCAAATGAAATTAGAATATCGTTATAGTGGGAAAACTAAACAAAATAAATTAGGCTAAGGGATAATAAAATGAAAAAAATGCTAAACCACAAAGAAATCTAAGTTGAAAGCACAAAATTAAATGGAGGTAAAACAACAAAGCATATACAAGAAGTTAAAAAAAATGAAATAAGGAATTAAACAACTCAAGATAGACCATTTTCTTTTACTCTTTATAATTCATTTTTTTAATAGAGGTTTATTTATCAATGATAAAATATATCTGATTTGACTTAATCAATACGATAATATCGATTCATATTTGAACGATTTAAAGTTTAAGAAGACAATCTCTCTTGATCATCCTTGAGCCTAAACTCATTTTTCCAAGAGCATAATCAATTGTATGTGGTCCAATCCAAATCTTTTGGAATTTAGTATGTTGAGGCCTGAACTAGCCCCAAGTCTTCAAACTTAGCAACACGTCCTTTTTAAATTAGATTGTATTTTGCAAGACTTTGTCATTGAGTTATTTTGCTGAATTATTATCCTTTATAAGATTGTGATTATGCTTTCTTTGAATGGGTTCCTGAGTTGTGATTCACCTTAAGGTTCTAATGGCATGCTAGCAAATTATCTCTCTTATTCATTATGTTTCCTACAATCATGTTGGGAATTAATATGTTTTTCTGCAAGGTTTTTGAGTCTCAATTAATTGCTTGACATCATTCAGTCTAGGATAAACATAAACATTTAAAGAATTCCTTATTTCACTTAAGAATTTATGGAGTTTGAATTGAATGTGCATTCAATGTACAAGTATTGGGCCCTTCTATATTTTCAAAACATTTAAATTCAAAAGTGACCTAATATAACAAATTGTCAAGCCTCTTTCAAACTTATACTTTTAGAGTTTAGAAAGGATTGATATACATCATTGGTCCTTTTCCTAATTTCAAAGTTGTGAAAGTTTGAAATTTCATCAATAGTTCATTAGGATCACTTCTAACATTGTAATGTTGTGAACTTGTGAAGTGACCTAATAGTTATATCAAGCCATTTCAAAAGTCCACTTTGTCGAAAGTCCAAAACTTCCTTGATATGGACTATCATGTTTGTTTTTTATCCTTGAATGAAATTATATTTGAAACTTCCTCAATATTTTCTATCAGTCCTATAATTTTATTTCTGATTTTGAAAACATTGAAAGAGGGTTGACATCAATTCATCAAACTCTTAGACAACATCAAATGTGACTACCTTAAAAAATTCTCCAATATAGTTCATTCGGCCTCTTTCAAACTTCAATGTGTTTGAAAGTCACTGAACATTCAATAACATAATATGATCGTCTGGAAACTTTGAATCTAGTGAAAGAGGTAAAATGATAGTTCACTAGTCCCTTTCATCTTTTCAATTGCAATGTTTAAGAAGTTCCCGATAAAATAATTCATTAAACAAATTAATGTTTTTGAGAGATTCGTATTTTGAAATGTCATTAATGACACTAGTCATTGAATCATTTTTCATTTGGAAATGACAAAGTATTAAGAGGGGATTGATAAAATTGGTCATTCTTGACCTACCTCTAGAAATATCCTTTTAATGTTCATAAGGCTACTTGCATTGATTCAAATGCATATATTTTTATAGAATTCCTAACACTCGATGGCTTGGTCATGAATATTCCAAGGGTGTTCTATCTCTATGCATTGAATGTGCATTCACCATGAGATTTTATAATTGATAAAATACCAAGCCTACGACCTATTCAAATAAATGCAAATCCCCCCACCCCACATTAAAATTAAATGTGTAGTCTAAGCTTGATTGCATTTAAAAGGGTGCAAATCTTTCAATTTTACAAAAAAAAAACTCTATATTTATTCCTATCTAATAGTTGTAGGTAAAATTTCAAAGTAAAGGCATCAAACTATTGCAAAGGGGCCTATTGATGTTGTGTTTCTAACAACTAAGCACTCTTATTGTTCCTAGTTGTGCCAAAATCACTCTCAACCCGTAACACCCCATTGACATGTTTGTGTGTTTTCTTCTTATGTTTCTAACTAGTGGACCTCATGGTGAAATGCATATATCTTGAGGTTGCATTATCCTTGTGGACATTATAATTTACATGAATATTCAATATGGAAGACAATAATGAAATTCATTAGGTCATTAATTAACTAGTAAGTGTTTCCCTTGGATACAACAACAAATTACCAATGTACTTCATGTAATTATTGCTCCATCTAAATATGAGGCATAGCTAATAATTCATGTGTCAAATGGAACAATGTGTAAAGTTATGGTTCATGTATACCATGATTAGCTAGGTATTACAATATAATGTTATTATGTCACTTAATTTATTGACAAATGTTGATGTATTTGTAACTTCGGAATGTATTCATCTGTATATCGTATGTATTGTACCCCGATGTTTATTCCAGGATGTGTATGTAATGTATTTGAGTCATGTCATGCCCTGATGTTCCTATCGGGAGGTTCTATAATGTAAACAAGTCATGTTAAGTCATTGTGGGTAACCCTCCTATTGGTCAAGGGTTAAAGTCCCCGCAGTTGTGGGGCCCTAGGGTTATTAGACTATCCTGGAGAAGTCGACCCTAGGTGAGTCATTGTAAGTCGGGGCAATATTCCCCACCTTTTTGTTAAGGATAAACCTCCTTGTTGGTCGGAGGAGGCAAAGTCCCCACAAGTTGTGGGGTAGTAGGGTTATTAGACACTCCTAGAGATGTCGAATCTAGTAAGTAATTGTTAAGTGAGTTCGACATGTTGGAGTGGGTTTCAAGTGAACAAAAGAATATAAATAGAGATTCAGCCTCTCTATTTAACACACACACACACACACTCACTCATTGGGGCGCATGAGTGAGAGGAGAAGTTGTTAGGACAAGCGAGAGACTGCTGTTGTCAGGAGATCATCTTTATGTTTTCGGGTTTTACTTTTGGTGCTGATTCTATCTCTGAGGAAGTTGCATGGTTTTCTCCTTTATGTTTTCCCCGAGGAAAATTCTTTGTGTCTTTTGTCTCTTGTGTTTTATTGTTATGCATGTTATTGTCTCTGATAAGATCCTAAGATCATAATGCTAGCTTGAATGATAAAAGTCTAACATGGGATCAGAGCTAACCTAAGAAGAAGACATTGTGCAGCTGCAAAAGCTAGTGCTTATTACTCTTTGGGTCTCTCTCCACAATTCTTCAGTAAGAGTATGCTAGGCTGACTCTCCATTGAAGGGCGCAGCTTTCTGTCGAAGCGGAATTCGATTCCGAGCATTTTCAGTTTTCGGTGAGGGAAATTAAGGCTTTCTACAGAGGAGGAATTTTTGAGTGATCCCGGCATAGGATTGCTCTCCTCATCAAAATTGAAGTTTAGAGACCTAGATCAATATTTTTGGTTGGGTGAAACTCTGGGAAAGTCAAACCCTAGTTTGACCCTGAGCTAGAAAAACCCTAAATACTAAAACTGGTAAAGTTTTGGTACATTCACTATATCCCGAGATTGGAGAAGTCTCAGGAGCTAAAAATTGCAGGGGTCAAATATAAAATCCTTATTTACACTGTATCCAAACTTCAGCCTCATATTCGCTATATTCTGGGATATATTATCCCTCCAAGTTAGGGTTCCAGCCTCTTCCAGAATTCATCCCTAAATAGGACACCTGGGGAGAATTGCTATATCTTGGGATAAACAAATCCAAATGAGATTTCTGAAAATGTTCCAGAAAGGGAAAGGACTATACTTTCTTTTTTCTAAGTTTTAGACTCAGAAGATAAACCGGTGACATGTGGCAGTCCATACAACTTCATTGTTCTGAAAAGTCCTGTAACAGGTCACCTTGGGAACATGATCATAAGTCCCAATTCTGATGAAACCTATGGTGTTGGCACAGGGACATGTGAGGCTACCTCAGTGCAAATTTTTCAGACATAGAAGAGCATCAATTTTGGAGATACCAGAGAAACAGTAATAGGCATTTCTGTAGAAGAAATTGGAAAACTAGGGCTTCCTGTTCCAGAAGCTTCCCTCCACTATTTTCAAAAGAAGAGTACATTGGACAGCTTTCCTTGAAGAGATATATATTTCTATCCAATCAGATCTAAAAGATTCCAAGTTTTGAAAATTAGGATTTCTCTGACAAACCCTAGATCAACCAACTCCAGAATCGGG